>PVJS01003149.1:0-77856 GCA_004027185.1 Glis glis
ATGGAATTACTGTCATAAACAATGTGTATATGTGAGATTATACCAACATCATTCTCAGTGCTACATGTGGGGGGGAGGCGGGGGGGGAAGCGGGGGGAGGGACACCAAGAGCTGTGTGCATGTATGTTAACACCAAACTGATACTCATTGTGAAGTGAGACTACAATGCACCAATAAAAAAAATAAATAAATAAATAAAAGTATACAGGAGTATATAATGCATGCACATCCTCCTGTATACTTTTAATTATCTTTAGACTGCTTATAAATGTCTCAGGCAATGAAAACGGTATGTATATACATAATATACTGTATTGCTTAAGGAACAATGACAAGTTTATAAAGTTTGTGCATGATCAATACAGAATGTTTTTTCCTGAGGAATTTCAATCTGTGATTGGTTGAATCCATAGATGTGGAACCCACTAATGGCATGTAGTGGGCAACCATATAGAGATATATTACAGGAATCCTTGGTTACCCTGCAATCTATCCCACTCAAAATATTAGGGGATAGGTCCTAAGCACCTCTCACTTCCCATAATAACTTATTGTGGCTACTATACCTCTAAGGATAATAATTTCCTTGTTCTTATTCCCCACTGGGCAAAATAATATATCATCTTACTTACCTATAACTACCTTATTTGAGGTTTAACAGAGGTACTGACAGTTATACTATTCAGTGAGTTTTTGCGAGTGACTGACACAATCAGTGTCAATGATTTAGAATTGTTTTCTGTCTCTGCTCATGGCTTTATAAATAATGCTGTATAATGTATTTTATTTCCTGCTAGCTCCCTATGGCAGAAAATGACATATTTTGTTGCTGGAACTACACTTGTATATATATTTTTACAAAAAATGTGGAATGTTATACCATCATTACAAAGAAAATTACACAGATGTACTAAAATTTCATCTTAGTCTCTCAGTAGGTCGCATTTATGTAAAGGTTACCTTGCCCTTCAGGAATTCAAAAGTAACTAGCTTTTCAAGTATATGCTTGCTTCCTTTAACATCACAATAAACCAAGCCTTCCACGGAGTTTGAGATTATACCATACATTAACTTGATATATTCTCCATTTAACATTTATTATTATTTCAGCCTCTGTCACCTTCTATTGACAATAATTCTGTATGAAGTTATTTTCTTTTCTCTCTTTTTACTGCTTATATGGCTTGTGGTTAATCAACCTTAGCCAGATATTTAAATAAAATAAGACCAAGACATAGATACATGTACTCTAAACAGAGAGCTACACAGGAGTGGAAATGCAGAAGTGCAATTCTTGGGCACAAGACGGAGTGAATAGTATCCTGGATTATTTGTAAAGCACTAAAGGATACCTTCAAAGTTCCACCGTAGGATGACAATAACTTGTAATTCTCATACATAAAGATAGGCAGACTAGTTTCTATGACAAAGCGGATACTTCACAAAAATTCAGCCCTGATGATGCTTTGCAAAGAATACAATATATAATCCATTCATATTAGAATTCTGCCTCTAGAGTTGCCCCAGATATTTTGCGAGAGAGCACAGTCTTTCCAGGACAATTATTTTGACACCAAATTTACATTACTAAAACTTAAATCCACACTCTACATATTGCTCACTTATCTCATTTCTCTAAGAAAGGGCCAATGAGTCTTTATAAAGTAGATATTCATATAATGAGCATTCCTTAAGCATCTCATACACACACACACACACACACACACACACACACACACATATATATATATATATATGTATATATAATGTATCCACTGAGCCTAGTGAAAATATGGAACATACTATTATTTATACTTTAAGCCCAATAATAATCACTTAATTATCCCATTAGAAGTAACTAAACCATAGTTTATAATCACTAAAATGGTTGGTTGTTTGATTTTAACTTAATTTTGAATCATGTTTTAGCAACCTATAAAAGGAAAGCAATTATCTTTCTTCTCACAATAAAGTAGAAAATTTAGCACATCTAAATTCTGGTACCCTTAGTCCAATGTTTCCCATTCCTTAGATCATTACTCAATTAGAAAAAAATAAGACATGCTTGAAGAAAAATGTGTGGGTATGTGTTTATATACCCTAGTTATACATAAAAAAAACTATCAAAATTTATCTTTTGTTTGCAGAGTTTCATTAAATTAATGTTTCCAAATTTTTGTGCCATGGCATATATAAAAACTGGGAGTTAGCAAGGCCCTCAGTAACTTAGTGAGGTCCAGTTATTTCAAAATAAAAAGGGAGGGGGTATAACTCAGAGGTAGAATGTCCTTGAGTTCAATCCCTAGTACCGCAAGGGAAAAATGAAAAAATGAACTGGGGGAGTAGAGAGATAAGGCTGCTTGTGGCCAGAGGCAACCAGCTTTTTGGGCTCTAACAACTGCAGGTTCTCTGCAGATACTATTAAGATTTGAAGTGGTCAATATCTTAGTATAATTACGTCATATTTCACAGCCCAGCAACTCAAAAAACTTTGGATATAGTAAATTTTGTGGCTCTGCACTTTTTCAATATGAATTTCTATATTTTTAGTCAAGGCAAAGCACATATAGTTTTTACAGCATGTTTAAGTGTTAGTAACTAGAATTTTATGTTAAAAATCATACCCAAAGAAAACGGGGATCCTTCAAGGAGCAGTAGCAACATAGCTTCCAAACACAATGGCACTAGTAGTACAAGTAGCAACCAGAGTAAAGGCCAGCATGTCTCAACAATATTGCTTCCACTTCAAATTATTACATTAAATCCTCACAATTTTTTTTTTTTGCGGTACCGGGGATTGAACCCAGGGGCGGTCTACCTCTGCGCTACACCCCCGGCCCTATTTTTTTATACTTTATTTTGAAACTGGGTCTCACGAAGTTGCGGAGGGCCTCACTAAGTAAAGAGAGAGAGAGAGAGAGAGAGAGAGCGAGCTGAGGCTGGCTGCGAACCCGGATCCTCCGGTCTCTGCCTCCCAAAGTACTGGGATTTTAAGCATGCGCCACCACGCCCGGCTTAAATCCTCACAATTCTAAGATCGAGATAGGAGTTTATACAGGAAGAAACTGAAGCTATGTATATTAAATAACTTGTCATAACTAATGTTATTCATCACTGGGTTGGAAATATGAGGGAAGAGAGAATTGAGGGAGGGGAATAAAACACAAGCCAAGATTGGGATGTACTGCAAAATAGGATACAAACAGGAAAAGGAAATAAATCTAAACCAGATGACCAAAGAAGACAACAGAAGAGTTGAGTAGTTTCAGTAGCCACCCTCAGAAGCCATGAACCACTTTCCTGTTATTTCTGTTTGGTCAGTAGGAAATGCTAGGCAACATGGCTAAGCTGAGCCTTGCCAAGTGCAACAGCCATGATGGAGTGGTTGTAGGTTGAAATGAATTTACTGGAAAAAATCCTAGTAAGCATCCAGTTGTATATGGTCTCACAGTCTGACTTAATAGGCAAATAAGAGGAACACAGGGAGAAACAAGAAGAAAGTAGGACAGAAGGAAGGAAGGAAATTGGAGGCTCTCATAGTCTCCTTGGAACACTATGGTTATATTTCTATACAGAAAACAAAACAAAAAATCATTCTAAACTGACATGTCTGGAGTTTTCTTAAAGACTCCATAGCACCTTGGCTATTTACTCTTTTCTCATCTGGGAGGGTAGGATCTTGTTATCTATCATTCAGAATTTAGCCAACAGTATTTGTACATTAATACCAGGATCTCTAGGTTCTCAAATAGGTGCTACTTCTAAGGCACTGGGGCTTGACTATTCATTCTTTCCATCCTCCAGGAATAGTGACTTTTCCCCAAGTCTGAATAAAAGCCCTACCTTAGATGAGGACAACCTTTTCTTTTGAATTTAAATAGTGTTAGCTCCACCTAGCCAAAGCCCTGTGGAGAGATCAATGTTTTCTCTGATAATTTTGTCAATTCTTTGGGCCTCTGTTAAAATTCTGAGGTCTTGTTTCTGCTGAAATTTCAATTTCCAGGACATTTCCTGTCCACTGGTTGTATTCTTCATCTACTCAATAAGCCCCTCTGCATGCCCTTACAAAACACACACACCAAGTGACACAGAAACACATTTTATAAATAGGAGTTAGATTTTTTGTATCCCTGGTAGTCACTGTCTCTGCACTATTCCCTGAGTTTGGAAAGGTAAATACCAGTCTTCTCACTTCTTTTCCACATACCAATCCATTTTAAATACTCTATTAATATGGGATATATTTGAAAATCATGGATTAGCACAGAAGAGGAACACTCTGACTTCAGTCTTGTTAAAAAAAATAACATTTTTTGAACTGAGCTCCTGCAATAGGCTCAACAGATCAGGTTAAAAATCAAAATTGAGTCATCCATGCTAAAATTCCATTCACTAAGCTGTTTTTCTGACCTGCAGAAAAATCAGGACCAGAGAAAACTGCCAAATTTCCCTAACAGGTCCATTCCAATTGCTAATATAATGACTTTCCCTCTCCCTTAATCCTCACACTAGAAATGTAACTGGAAGTAAGCAGATGCTAACTAGTTACTTTGCTATTGTTCAATCTCCCTATCCACACCTTAACAAGAAAAATATCTGAAATAACAATCACTTATTGTGGGTTTTGCTTCTGCTTTCTTTAACCTGTATTCTGTCTATTAAAAAAAGTTCTTCTGTTTGTTTTATACAAACAATTATTCTATATTTTTTATTCTATATATATATTTTATTCTATATATATTATTCTATATATATACATAGTGTTGCCTGATTCTAGCATCAAAAATAAAGTCCGTTAAGATCTTTAAACAATTGTCATTTTCTCCTTTGACAGTCTTTAAAGCTTTACCACAATTTCTGGCTTATCTAACTTACACAGGATACATTGTTATAGCATTTTAAAGCAGGACAGGAGTTTAATAGGCATAGAAATTGATTTATCCAGGATCACCTGATCAGCAAAGAGTAGAAAAACCAGCCACTGGCTTGTCTGCCTCTGATTCTCTCTCTGAGAGACTCTCTGACAGCCTCTATGGATTCTGTACTGCTCCTTTATGTTCAACATCAATAAACAACAGAAGAAGCCGACAAATGTATTCCAGGAAGCATGGACCATGTTCACCAGAGCTCTCTGAGGAGCTGACCCAGTTCATCAGTTTCTACCCAATACTTCCTGTCCACTGACTCAAAATTGTACATGTAGAGAGATTTAAGTCCAGTGACCACTTCTATAATTGTGTTAGTGTTTCAGAGAAAAAAAGTTACACTTTTCAAAAAATTTAAATGCCTTTCCATCATTTCATTTTCTACTGCAACATTTGAAATGGCCCCACTTCTATTGTCTCCAAAGGAAATTCATGAGTTACATGCCTCTGATGAGGTTCCAATGTATAGTTCTGGATTAATCCATTTCTACACAAACATATATACTCAATTCTTAAGCCTCAACACATTCACTTACTATATCTAGTTTTTATTTGTTATTGTTGTTCTATGCTCTTTGGTCATAATATTTCTTTAATTTATTTATTTGTGTTAAAATCTAATCTTCCAATGCTACCTAATCCACATACAATTACTTAACCTTCAACTTGATTTTTACATTTTTAAATCAACTCTTTGTATTTTATTATCATAGAACTTTGTTCCAGAGACATCACATCCTCTCTTACATAATAATAATTTCTACACATGCCCTTTCTCTCTACTAATTTATAAGCACAGGAGCATGGATTATCTTTGTATATTACATCTTTTTACTCCCACCCCCACTACTAGAATAGGCTAATCTTATATAATAAATGTTTGATGATAATTTACTGAATCATGTTGTCAATGAATTTTCATAAACTATTATTTATAACTTTTTCTTCATTTATTAAATAGTAATTATTAGATTGGCATTTTTCAAAGGTTTAAAAACACTACCAAAATAAAGCTTGAGATTGCTCAGACCCAAATTACCCACATTTGTTGTTCTTGTTTCTTTTTGACAGCTTCTTCCAGTCTAGCTTAAGGCTCTCACTGCTCCTGAGACTCATAAAAGAACAGTGCCACAGAAATAGAAGTGGTTCCTTGAATATCCAACCCATACAGTTTCATGCTATCTAGTTGAATGATACACTGCTAATCTCAAATGATGAGGGGAGAATTCCTCCAAAATCATGCTTTGTTATTTCTTATTGCAAGAGGAATGAAAGTCTTTCCTAACAAACAGGTTGGTCAGACAGCAGTCATTTTAGCTTATATAACTTTCTGTTTTCCAGAATTTTAAGTTTATTTCTTTGTCAAACCTCAAAAGTCAAAACTCCCACCTGTCTTAAACTAGCCAATTGTACAGAATTGTGTTTTAAACTAGTCAATTGCACAGTGTTGTGAAGCCAGGCCCTCATCAATCAAGGCATAGGACAGGATAGTATTGGGGATAAAACCTAAGCAGACTTTCCACTCAGTGTGCTTGCTTACCAGACTTTTGTTGGTTGTATCCCTCTGCAGAAGAAAGATTTTGCCTTGCTCAGTGACTATTAAGTGTTTGTTTCTATGGCTGATTCACATTTCCTTCATTATAGACATAAGAGAATTATAGAACACAAATTGTGTCTGATTCTTTAAGCAGTGAGTTTGGTATTATTTCCTATTTATCTAGTAAGGTACATTCATAAAGTAACAGGAAAAAATTGGAAGATGTATTTCCTCTGGTTGATCAAAGACATCGATTTATGAGAGAGGGAGGAAAAAGGGAGTGAAAGGTTGATTTATTTTTAATTTATTTAGAATTCTTGAGACATAACCATAGTACATTGGAAAAAGGAAAAAGCCTCACAGAGATACAGCAGACCTAAAGACTAGAGCTTCAGGATTAGGATATATATTGAATCGAGTGAGGAAAATATGTTAATTGATATTAAGTGTATGGCTAAAACTCAAGATAAAACTCATCTTGTTTTTGCATTATCTAAAGTTATTATCAACCTCAAATTTACTTAGATAATGCTAAGAAGTTTAATTCTTTAGTTCAAAAATATGTTTATCTCTTACAAATGCTACATTTCCCATGTGAAAACACCAAATAGGATTGTATCACACATCACCAGAGTTTCCAGGCAGATGAAAGCCCACTATACTTGTGAGTACACCCAGAACAAGGGTTCCCACAGTCACCTTGACAAGGAGAGACTATGCAATTAAATGATTATCATGGAAATAATTCACTCAGCCACTTCTGCTCAGATTGCAATGACCATAGTAGCCACAGAGCCAAAACCAACAGTATATGGATGAGTATGTTCCTCTAGTGTGCCTGGATGGACAGGGAAATTGAATAGGTGACAACATTAGATATACCCACCACAGTACACAAAAAATTTAGTCGAGTCCCCAACAAGCACCATCATCTGGCTCAACACTATTTTATGACTTATTTCCTTATTGAATATGGCTCTGCTGTTAAAAGATGTGATGTCAAGGAGAAAACTAAGCAGAGACAATTAACATAATGCAAACAAGAGAGTCAGATACAAGAATATCTTTATCTACACATTTTCACAACAAATCTTAGAGCTGAAATTCAGCCAGTATACACAGTCAGCTATTGTTTTGGACTGATTGCTATTTTGATTGATTGGCCCTCCCTTTTAATTCATCAAAGCACAAGACATACCAATTTGGCAAATTCATCAGCCAGGGTCACATGCTAAAGGGAAAGAAAAGAAATATTTTCTCTAAGGGATATTTCATTAATTATCCCAACTTTTACAAAAGAGGAAAGAGAAGGTAGCTTATCCAAAACTATCTATATCTATCTATCTATCTATCTATCTATCTATCTATCTATAGTGTGTGTGTGTGTGTGTGTGTGTGTGTGTGTGTGTGTGTGTAAAATATTCTTCACCTAGAGAATTTAGAATTGTAAACAGGTTACTATAATTCAAAATAGATTAAGATGCAATTGCAGTATTTTATACTTTAAATCACAATAAAGTATAAAATAACAGTAGGGAATGAATAATTCTAACTGGGAAGTGGAAGATATAAAAAGCAAACAACAAAGCCCACGGAGAAGAGGTGGCTTGAGTTGAATCTTGAAAGGTAGGGTGGGCGTTCCAGTTAGAGAGTGGAGGGAGGAGAAACACAGAAATGAATGGGCATCAGATAAATTGGGATTGTAAGGCAGTGTGGCCAGAGTGAGAGGCATCTGAGAGAGGAGGCATGGAGAGAGGAAGGTGAGGTAAAATGATGACAGGCGTTACTCTCCTAGCCACATGGAAGTGCAAGCAGGGCGTTATTCTAGGATATCTCATGCCCACAACTAGAACAAGAACTGAAGGCAAAAACCTCCATGATGAATCAAAAAAGCTCATTTTTAAATAAAATTACAGCATTTCTGGAGTCCTATACTTTGCTTGGCACACTACAGGTATTTATTTTTTATACCCTTATTGGTGCATTATAGCATCGTATCATAATGTAGTTCATACTGATAGTGACATACATGCACACAACACTTGGTGGGCTTTCCCTTGGTGTTTAATAAATATTTATTGCACATGGAATGACTTCCAAGAGAAGTATACCTGAAGAGAGTTTACACTGAGGACAAAACAGAAAAAAAAAAACCTACCAGAAATCTAAGGATAACTGTGCAAAGAATATTCTAGAATTTGTCAATCAGAACACAGAATGCTAACAACAAAAAAAGACTGTACATTACTCTTTGCTAAAGATCACAGGGAAGCTATGAAATATGAAGGTTCCTTAAGCACTATCTTAAAACAATTTATGCATTTTAAACAGAGTGATGACAATAATAATAATAATAATTATTATTATTATTATTATGATGATGATGGCAAACAATCCATGGAAATCAAAAGGGTTATGTCAATGTACACTGCCTATTACACTCAATAAGTTTATCCATTTCTCATACCAAAACTAAAAATATACATTGTTTTCCTTAACACATATGTATATAATGGTTTGTCTTTTTTACTTCATAACCAGGAAAGACCTTTCCAAAAATATGTTCGCAAATTGCCATTATAAGGACTGCTTTGAAAAAATGAACAGAGAAGTTATGTCTAATATATTTGCTTGGGACAAGAGAAAAAGTTAGAACTAACCAGATTATCTGTTCAAAAACGCATGGATCATCCAAATCATTTCCCCCAAAGCCCTTTTACATTCAAAGAAGGTGATTCATGTTTAATTAATTGTATGGTGTATCTAGCATATTCATTTTAGAATTTAGACTTGTAAACTAACATTGTAAAGTTATACGGTTGTCCCTGGTGGAATATTTGAGTGTAGGATATTCAGTTTTTGCATATAGGGTATTTGATTTTCATTTTACCAGACTTTACAGTATGAGATGCTAGAAAATGAACTGGCTTGGTTGGGCATCAGGGGACCTAAATTTGGCCTCAACTTTATTTTTAAATAGGAAATAGACTGATTTTCTTCAAATTTCAGTTTCTTCATCTTGGGAAGCAAGTGATTGACTTTATATTTTCTTGTAACTCCAGCCTCCCATTCCTTGGAGGTTTTACATTACTAGAGGGGTTTACAGTTGCCTCACAGCGTTTCAGGAGGCAATCCTCTTCATGGCATTAATGCACTGGAGTCAAGAGTACAACCTCTGGAGACAGGCCATCTAGATTTGACTCATAGCTTTACCATTATTAACTTTCTAGTATCTTTATTATCTCTGGGATAATAATAGCATCCAATCATAAAATGTTAGGAAGATTAAATGAGTTAATAATTTGAAAGTGTATCTAGGATATTGTAATAGAGCAAGCATTCAATTATAATAAGCCATGATATCATTAGGCATTTATTGCTCTGTGAAAATGCTCTTAATGATGACCAACTTTCTAAGCTACTATTAGGAGAAAGTTTGAAAGACACTATTAACTCTTTCCTTATGGTGCTTAAGATAATTGGAGGAGCCAAAATGTATGAGTAATTAGAGGGCAGCACACCCCAATTTTAATCAGTAAGTAGCAAATTACAAGGCCAATTGACAATGGGCAGAGTTGTAAGAAGCAAGACAAGAATTTAATGTTGGTTGTAAAAATAGATATGAATATAGGAATTATTGTTTGGGTTCTGACTGCCCCTCAGGCTGAAGACAATCTAAAATTTAGATAAAATATTAAAACAAAAATGAAACATGTTTTTAAATGCATTAATGATCTGGCAAGAAATTTAAAAGTATTTATTCTAAAGCAAATAGGTTAAAGGTCAACAAGTTACAAAGTATCTTATTGATTACAAAGTATAAAAGGACAGTATTTCAAAGACATCATCTTAATTACAAAGAAAATTATAGTAATTATGTGGAAGAATAGCCAAAAGTCACCAACTTAATCAAATGATTAAAATTAATACCACTGGTAATAAGTCAAGTAAGTATCTTGGGCTTTCTTGTAGGGTACATCAAGAACATTACCTTGGAAATACTCCTAACTCAATGTATAACTGAATCTGTGTTGTTTTTGTTTTTGTTTTCTTTTGTTTTGAGACAGGGTCTTGCTAAATTGCCCAACCTAGCCTCAAATTTGCAATCCTCCTGCCTCAACCTCAACTTCCTGAGTAGCTGAAATTACAGATTTGCAAACCATGCCCTGTCATAACTGAATAAATTCATGAGGAAACATCAGACATATCCAAACTGAGAGAAAATCTGAAGAATAACTGGCTTGCACTAATTAGGTATGTAATGGCATGAATCCTCAAGAAATTATGAGATTAAAGGACATTAAAGAGACATGTGATCCTACACCTCATATTAGTCTAAAGTGTGTTATTGGGATGGGACAAAATTTGAATAACATCTGTGTGGTTTAAGAATATGTCCAAGAATCACTGATGTTCCTCCTTTCAACAGGTTGAGCCTAATTCTCCTTCTTTGAAAGGGAGTTGTACTAAGTAACTCACTGTATTGGTCAGGATTCACTAGACTAACAGAATTCACAGAATGAGTATATCGAAAAAGGGATTTATCAGATCAGCTTACAATGTAGTCCCAAGTTCCGACTGCACGTGGAGAGTCAGAGGAACCAGTCTAAGAGCTCTTCGGAGAAACGATGGTGAAGTTTCAGTTCGAAAGGCTGGAGGCCAACGATCTCAGACAAGAACAGAAGATCAAGAAGCTCTTCAGAGAAATGGCGAAGTTGGAGGCTGAAGATCTCAGAGGAGAGCAGATGCGTTTTCTTCGCAGAGTCGCGCATCCCTCTACGCGGCTTTCTCCTTTTATCTAAGTCCTGCACCTATCAAAACCCTGCTGCCTACATTTAGGGCAGGACTTTCTGTTTAATCTGCTGTTTCACACCCAAAGTCACATGATCTTGGGTGTGCCATGATCCAGTCAAGTTGACAAATTAGATGAACTATCACACTCACTTCTTTTTGTGTGTGTGTGTGTGTGGTACTGGGGATGGAACCCAGGGGCAGTTTACCTCTGAGCTACACCCGCAGCCCTATTTTATTCTTTTATTTTGAAACAGGGTCTCACTAAGTTGCGGAGGGCCTTCACTAAGTTGCTGAGGCTGGCCGCGAACCTGCGATCCTCCTGTCTCAGACTCCCAAGTACTGGGATTACAAGCCTGTGCTACCACCCACAGCTTAAGTAACTCACTTCTAACAAAGAGAAGGTGGTAGAAATAAAGTGGTTTATTATTTTCCTTTCTTGCCTAATTGCTCTACTAGGACTTATTACAAATGTAAATTGATTAAATATCTCAGCCAAAATAAATACAAAATTCAAGACAGTGGCTGACTCTGGCAGAAAGGCTGTATGATTCCACTAATAGAAAGTTCAAAAAATTATGCTATAAATCTTATAATGACTATAAGTAAATAAAAATATGTCAAAACCATAATGAAAAGCAAAAGGATAATAAAATTTAGAAGAAAGGTTATCTCTGAGAGGACAAGGGAAGGGATTAGATTAGGGACGCATATATAAATTATTGGAATTATGTTCATTGCTTCATTTACACTAGATGGTGGGCATAATGTTCTGCATTGTATATATTTATTTATTCACTTGTCATACATTTAATATTTTGTATCTCTCAATATTCAATAAAACTCATAAATAAAAAGAAGCCACATCAGGAATACAAGATTTTGCATGGATGTGGAATATATTTTATCACTGTTCCAATGTTGTTGGGCCTCCATGTTGAGGAGAGTTGCTTCTGACTGGGAAATTAGCCCCAATTCATAACAATGCTATTACCACACCTGGGTCAGGTCTATATGACCATCAAGCTCTGCCAGGCAGGTAAGTGCAGAACTTAACTGCTGGCTTTGGCCAACAGAATGCAGCAAAAGCAATGTTGTTCTAACATTGGTCTTGAAAAGTCTTAAATGCTTCTATTGTGTTGAAACCCTGCCATTCACTATGTAAATGTGCCTGAGGTAACTCACTGTGTGAGGAGAGTCAGGGAACCCAGTCATTCCTGCTGCCTCTGCCAGAAAATTGCACATGTGTGAGGCTGTACTGGACTAGCCAGCCCTGGCCCACCCAAGCTGACCTCATATGCATGAGCAATTCAAGCTCAAATCAGCCCAGCCTAAAATTAACAAGACGACCTGCCCACTAATCCACAGACTGATAATGAAATAATCAAATAATGGTTGAATTAAACAAGTGAGTTTTGGTGTTGTTACTCATACAAAAAATTCAATCATACAACCATTAAAATAGTTATTAATCATAAATAAACTGATTCTATAATTCTACAGGTACTATTTCTTTCCTTCCTGTGCTTATTTTTTTCCTGAAAGTACTCATTAAGACATGTTTACCTAGTTGTAATTTTTCCAACCCATGAAACACTTAGTAGTCATGAATAATACTTCTATTGTCTGTAAAATATTCCCATTTTGGAAAATTTGACATGAGGAGGTTTTCAAAAATGATCAATTCTGAGAAGATAGATTTAAAATTACTTTTTTCCACAAGTCAAATTGGATAAAGTCTCTTAAGGATAAAATATAAAAACTCAAGGGAAAATGCACAGGTAAGAAACTGAGCTATGCCGATTTTCTTGCTTTTAATTTGTGGCACTGTGAACACCTCACTGCACCGTGGAGCCACAGTATTCATGAGAACAAGAGAGCAGGGGTGGCAGAAGGTATTTTTAACAAAGTCATCAAGGCACTCCTGAGGATGGCATATTTTCCATGAACAAGCAGCATAACTTAGCCTTCTGTTCTAACACCACACACAGCATAATGGAAATGACACTTTCAGAATACTGATTCTCCCACAGGGAACTCAACAGTGAACTAGGGAAAGATCACAGACTCTGACAGCTGATTGGTGAATTAATTAGGTGTTGAACTCTGTTAATACTATTGTAAATTACATGTGGAGCATGGACTCAAGAGTCATAAAGAGATTCCAAGGATGCTAGGTGTCACACAACAGTAGGGTAAAATGTAATCAGAATCCAGAGGGAGTCCAATGCAAATGGGGTTTACCAGAGACCTGCTGTGATTAATCTTACTTATATCCCTTTCTCAGGGGAAATTTAGATTGGGTAGCAAAATTGTTTAGCCTCGAAGTAAAAGGAACCCAAGCTTTTTTATTGCTTTCCCTAAAGTTTTCTTCATTCAGGCTTGCAAAGTTCATATTCATCAACTTTTTGCCCATCTCTAAAGTTATTCCTCTCCCTGTAACTTATCAAGTGTTGGGAGATGTTGAAGAGCACACAGAAAAGACCATTTTCAGTTTTGCAATGCCCACATCACTGTCATTGCTGTCTACAAATCTGGAGAAATATTCTTTTATTGTTGGCCTTTGTTTCTAAATACATCTTGGCATGTAACAATGTATTTATTGGTTGTGTGATTTGGGGAAAATTTCTTAATCCATCAGCCCTCAGTTCCTCCATCTGCAGAATGGGGACAATAATAGTATTCATTTCCTAGGGCTGCAATGAGGATTGATGATATAAATTTTATAAAGTGTTTAAAATAGTATGTGGCACATGGCAAGTCTTATAAGAGTGGCTGAATAAGTATCCATACCAAAATGACATTTTCCTGTTTCCACAGATATCTGTTGTGATTTAAACTTTATTTCTGGTACGTAAGACTTTGAGCTCTGATATTCTGAATGACCACAAATGGGCCTTTCCTGGGGAAAACTCAGCTTTCACAGAGGAGGAGTACAAAAATATTAACAAAGCTTCACATATCAAAGATAAGAGTGGGAGGGTTCATAAGGGATTTACTACTTTTTTCCTATTATCATCTGTAACTGAGAGGATATGGAAATAAATATACGTCAGGGATTGTATCTGTCAGATTAAAAATAATTCTTCAAAATTCATCTCAATCCTCTTTTCTGGTGACAGACCAGCTATAAGCCTATGGAGGTGCAGTTGTATTTTGACTAGCTGTTCTGCATGCCCCTGGGAATGGCAGGAAGCAAACACAACCCTGAATCAGTGCAATTCCTCTTCTATCATGAACAAAACACTGAGACGGGCCATGAAGAGCAAACAAAACAAAACTGGAACAGACTCCTCCTTTCAAAGCTCAAAACATCAATTAATAATTTTCTCACTTCTTTCAACAGAACTCTGATCACTGAAAATACCAACGGACATATAAAGAACACATAAAACATTATACGACTATGTTAAATTTTAACTCTTTTATTTCCCCTGTCTGTATGCAGGGAAGATAATTGCTGGCTCATAAAACAATTGAGTACTGTGCTCATGGAGTGTATAAGGACTAGGACAGGGTTCAGATAAACACAAAAAGTGGATCCACATTGCTGGAAGAATCAGCTGGATATGATCATACCTGAACTGGTAAGGGTAAAGAGCCCTGATATATTTAAAGACCCTTATTAACTGTGATGAGCTGTAATATGCATAAGGACTAAAAATGCAACAGGTACTATGAGGTAATAGGTAACTTGAAATAAGAAATTAAGTATTTATCTTGAGAGAGTATATTGTGTTCTGCTCTATTCCTGAATGGATTTAGGATAGCTTACTATGTTGTTTTTGTTGCAAAATAAAAATAAGGGAAAAATACAAACAGACACAAAATTCTAGGGATTAAACTAGTATCTACTCAAAATCAGGTAAGGTTTAGGGCTAGGGGAATCTAGGATATATGGATTTCTTTCTTAGACAACAGCAGTGCTCTCTGCATTACTCCTAAGGAAGTTATTTATAAGGAACAATGACAAAGGAGGGCAAAGTTCCACTTGCTGAACCCTCTTTTGAAGTCTAAATGTGAACATAGAGAACTGTGATACACTGGTCTGGATCCAGGGCCTAGATTAGATGCCTGAGACATCCCTACACCCACTACCAATCCAAGCCTAAATTATAGCTTTGACTTTGGTGAATGCCTTCCAGGAGCATACAGGTCAGAGAGAGCAGCCTCGACCAACAGTGAGCCCTCAGTAAGTTTACCTCTTAGACATAAGAGAAAAGGGAAACAGTATGTTCAAAGAAAAGCTGACTAATCTCTTCCATGTAGAAGAAGACTGGCCTTTCAGTACAGAAGGCAGAGAAGAATGCAGCCACATCTGTGAGCATACATTTTCATTGCATGTCTGTCCCACAGCATCCTAGAATCTCTACAATATGATTCTTATCTGATCTTCTTGGAGACTAGATTTTCCTTCTCCCTGAAACTTCTTTCTGTAGATATCACACAGACATTGCAGACATTGACCTGTTTAACATTCATATTCCATCTTAAAATCTCATATCTATAGTGAGCCCTTTCCTGACAACACAATTCAAAGTAGAGCCTTGGGCTCTCAACCTGTTTTACTTCCAACTTAGCTCTTACTATAGTTGAATATTTTCTTTCATGTATTTTTATTATTGACAAACTTCATACTGGAATCATAAGTTAAAAAATGAATGAGTTGCTAGAAAAAAAAGCCCAGCTATTTGAGTGCTAAGACTGCAAGAAATTACGTTGTATGGTCCCCTTAAAGTAGAAATTTTATGAAGGATGAAGAAAACCACACTATGAATAACATTACTACAGTAAATGCAAGCATGGATTTTTAGCATGTATAACACAAATCAATGTAAATTGATGTCATTGATTCAGGCTGTTCTCCTGTGATAGCTCTTCTACACAGTAAATACAAATATTTTAATAGTCTTGTTTAATCTATTGATAAAATTTAAGCTGAATGAAAAAGGATTCATATCATTTAGGCAATCCTCCCCCATTATTGTATCTTGCAACTCTAATGCAGATCAATACTGGCTGGCAGAAATTAAGATATATATATATATAGATAGATAGATATACATATATATATATATATATATATATACATATATATATATATATATATATTCTATCATAAGGACCATACTACAAATATTTTATGTTCCTAATTAAGGATACAACCATAAGTTGAAGATATATATATAACCTTGGAACCTTTCAGAAGTTGAAATGCCTAGCCAGAACACATAGCTGAACAGGGTATTACTGCACTACGCAGAGAAACACTAAAAAGAATATATAAAACAATCTTAAGAATCTTCTTAAGGGAAAAAAATAACTGATTTTATTCAATACATGAACAGAACTCTGATTCAAAGTCCAATACCTTATCCTAGTCATAATCCTAAATCGCTAAATAATAACAAAGTACCCATAAATATTTGCTGTAAAATTTATTCCAAATAATTCAATAATTGTTGGGCATATTGAAGGTCATTGAAATGGCAAAGCATGTAGTTTATAATTCTTAATTTTAAATCATGCTTTTCTACCATCATTAGTTATTATACAAACCTCAATGACATTATGTGGTAAACCATAATTTTATTATCCCCTTTTCACAGACCCATAAGCTAACCCCACAGACTTCAAGCAAATTATCAAAGTGACATAAACCAGTGGGTAGGGATGCAGGGACACTAACTCTGGCCCTGGGATTGTAACCACTAAAAACTTTTATCTTATTTTCAGCAGTTTATGCCAGATTAAAAAAATAAATTTTTCAGTCTAGAAAGAATATTGAGGTTATTTTACTTCTTTGCTATCTTATTTTACAGATTAATTAAAGCAAAATAAATAGTAGACTTCAAGTTCATATCCTTGTTAGAAATAAATAAATAGAAATAAATGTAGAAATAAATACAACCATTCCAGCATTTTTCTCAATGAAATTTCTTTATAATAAACATCATCTTAAAATATGAAAAAATGGAGCATAAAATGTCAATTAGTATTAAATAAAATGTTCTAATGATATATTTACATACTTTTTTGCATAAAAGACCATAAAGGAAAAATAGAATAATGAGAGATACACTATTTTTAAATACTGGTCAACAACTGAATCCCCTGTGAGAAGCAATTAACTGGCCAAACACACCAAGTGACACATCTAGAGTCAGAACATTACTTAAATTAAATCCATATGATATTATGTTAAAAATTCCCATATTGGGTCACATTAAACTCAATGTTCTGGGGCCTCCCTCAGAAACACAGCTATAAAAATCTAATCTCCTTGCCACCTGACATCAATTAAAATATTTAGAGAGTTATCATCATTGCAAACAGTTTAGAATCTTATCTTCTCCAAACAATGCATACCCAATCTTTTGAAATCTTCAAATTCATGTCTTCTTCATCATGTCTACTCTAGGCAACTATCCTCGGATTTACCAATTTCCTTCAATTTGTGGACTGAGCACACAGTTTTGGGAACATTGTTCTATTCAGAGTAGTGACTTATTTTACCATCCCTTCTCTGATGCTCATGCTAATATCATCTGCATTGTAACTGTATGTTGATCATCACATTGATGACAATTACCTTCTAAATTTGAATCATAAAATATCTCTGTCATATTAACAATATTTCTAGCTGTTAACTAGTATTATAAATTTAAATATATTCTAGATAGCTTTGAAATGGAGAAAATAATTTTTAAATTCCATCAAAATTTGAGAAAATAAAGATCTCTCTCTCTTTTTTTTTCTTGAAGACTAACAATATAAGAGGAGGTAAATCGTTCAGTACCTGGGGTGGGGGCAAAGTTAAAGTCTTCCTTGTCATGTTAGATGAAGACTCCTTCTGTGTGGGCAAAGGAATAGGAGCCAGTGTTACAGGAAAGAGCGGCTGGTAATGGCAGTGAAGATGAGTTCATTTGTCAGAACAAGAGGATACGGGATCTATCCTTTCATTCCACTGGGTCATATACATTTGTTAAAATCAAAGTCCTCAGTGTAGAAAATTTTGCATATGAAATTGATATTTTTAATAATCTCTTCAAAATCAAAGGGATATTAATCTTCAAAACATCCTCTGATAGTTTCATAAATTAATAATGCATGTTTGACTTTTAACTGATTAAAAAAATAATCTCCTCCTAACTGTATGCTGTCAAGGTATATCTGAAACTAGCCAGTGTTCTTAGTGTTCTTAGCTTCACAATTGGAGATAGATTGTAGAACTATACATAAATTCATGTAGGAAAAAGAGGTTAATTTATCAGGATTACTTAAACTGACTAAAGGAACTATGAAAGAGTATTCTAAGAAATATTCAAAGAAGCAATTACATTTCACAGTGTCTTCAAATCATTTCACATTTATCATATTTTAAGTGCCATTAACTATTCTTTTTGATTGGAAGAGCCCTATAAATGATAGACAGTTTTGTGCTGTGCAAATTAGCAGTTTTCCCTAATTTTCTTCACATGACAGTCAATTCTTCCCCTATTATCTCATCCAAGTTAACATAATGGAGACCCTTGTAAAATGTGAGCCATATGCTTCATTGTGCAGTTCAAAATTTAAATTTTACCAATGATGCCCTAATTTTAAATGACCAATTCAGTGTGTTTTTCTATCTAATCTCTTCTATTATTCCTGGAAATCAATTTTTTTCCATTTAAGTCTATACTTGTGTGCATGGAACATGCCAGTTTCCTTGGAACCCCACTATTCCATCCTAGACAGATGTGTGGGTGTGAGTGTGTGTTAGTATATGTGTGTGGATTCACATTTGCACCTGGGTATACCTTTTATGAACATGTCACCCCTTTCCTGCAGTTACTTTTTGAGACGTGAGACAGACTGGACATGTGTTCTTTTTCAAAACATTCTATGTGAGTGTTTCCTTTCTTAGACTTCATGAGGACACAGGTGATGGTGTCCCATGAGTCAGTCTCCCTGTAGTTGGATTAAATGAGACATTTCTTAACAGTTACTAGCCAAGTCTTGCCATTCTTAATGACTCTGGATTCCAACTTCCTTTCTCCGTAATTTTAGGTGGTGAGAAAAAAGCAGCAATTGCAAATGTTTTAATATATTCTTTAACAATTGAAACACTTGCACAACTTGTGATGCTAGGTTAAAGATATGAAGTAGACAAAGAGAAGGTGGAAAAATAAGAGTTTCAAGGAAAAGAAAGTCACTCACATCACATAGACACCAAGCAATGAAAAAGGATACTAGTGCCACAAGGACTAATGAGTGCCACCAGGACTAAGGCCAGAAGTAGCTCAGCTTCCACTTTATATTTATAGTGCTACATCTCCTAAATCACTACTGTATTACTTCCCATGTCATAAGTATTAATGAAGGAACATTTTAACCATCACACATTATGTATAACATTTGAATATGTTAAAGTGTTGTATTAAATGGGAAAAATGATGTGAAGCAAATACAAATAGTATGCAGACTATCTGAAACATATCACACATCTAACAAAACATTTTATAAGTCCAGCAGTGTATTGTCTGTATGCCAATAACTTCCCCCAGTCACTTTGTGGCTCACAAATTAGATGAACTGATTAATTAAATATATTAGTAAGTAAAGGAAAATTACCTACCTTCTTTGTATAAGGAAAGAAAGTTTTAAAGCACAAAATAATAGTTTATTCATCCCCAAAATACAATTAAATTCAGCATTTACCTCTTAGGAGTCAAAATCCATTGGACGCTCTAGAAGCACCAGCAGCTCATGATGCAGCTTTCTACTGGCACTCTTCAATTTCTGTAAATAAAAGGGAGGCAAAAGAGAATATTCAGAGCAATGTATGTCTTTCTAAAATGATGGTGATTAGCTATGAAATTTTTATTATCACTCCACACTGCCATTTTAAAAGTAACTCTCTGTGTATTTCTGTTATCATGGCTTTTCTTAAATGCACATCATAGCAATGAAAATTGGGACTACCTGGGACTTCCAAGACACAAAAATAGAAGCACTATAAAAAGTCAAACCACCCAAATGCATGTTATTTTACTGTTAAAAGCTGTTGTAGTTGGAAAACCAAAGCATTTGCAATTGAAATGTTTTCTTATTATATATGCATTACCACATAAACTTTTTTTCTAATCATAACACTGAGTTATAAAAATAAAGGATTTGGGCTCCTTATTAAGTCTTTATCATTGACTATGTTAACTAGATTTTAGCAAGAACTCTTACTTTATATTCCATAATTTTTCTGGAGAAGATTCCTTAAATGTGGGAAATGACAGTCATCTCTTTGGCAATTCACCCATTTGATAAGTGGATATCTACTTATAAAACAAATGACTATCATTCCCCATAGTTTATGAATCTTCTCCAGAAAAATTATGGCATAAAATGTCAGTATAACTGCTAAAATAATAAAATAATGTACAATATGTGTAATAAAAATTCTATGATAACTCAACATTGATAATCTATTTCAATTATCAGTAGAAGTGACATTTTCTAAAACAATTATTATTTTCTCCCATCTACATGTTAAAAGAGAAAAATGATATGCAGGATATAAAGCCATTTTGATGCTGCCCATTGTCACTTCTGTATGTTTACCATAAATAAACACGTGCTATTTGGGTAGAATGGGAACTGCACTGTGTTCCTTTCCCATATCCCAATCCACTCCAGTCCTCAAATACACCTATGTATGGTTAAACTCAGGCACAAATCTCAGTCAATCAGCACCATGGACATCTGGCTCCTTCCCCTTTCTAAGCCCTTGCCCTGTCTGTAAGTTTCTAAGCTACTGGTTCAAAGGATGTCAAGTGGGGGCAGGAGGATGGTTGGGAAGTGGTACTCCTAAGTGAGATGTACAACTTTGTCAAGGCACAGGTAGCAGGTAGAGATAAATGAGCATCTTGCATTCCATCATGAAAGGCCATGATGAAGTTATGCTTCAAGGGCTGGATGCATACAAATTTATCACCGATTCAATAGTTTTAAGAGCTACTATCAGAAACTATATATATATATATATATATATATATATATATATATAGTTGTACACACACACACACACACACACACACACACACAGAGTTCCTCACTATGTGCTTTATCTCTTTGTTCTGCTAAACTCTTAATGAACACTCAGTATGACAAACGCTATATTAGGTGCCTTCATGTGCCTATCTCATTGAATCAACAAGATATATACAGCATTACACTTTGCACACAGCTGCCATTATTCCATATATATTAGCAAAAGCAAAATCCTAAATTGGGCCACATGTAGTGGTGCATACCTATAATACCAGTACTTGGGAGGCTGAGACAGGAGGAATGCAGGTTGGAGGCTAACCCCAGCAACTTAGCAAGAACCTGTCTCAAAATAAAAAAATAAAATAAAATAATAAGGGCTGGGGATATAGCTCAGAGGTAGGATGCTCCTATGTTCAATTCCCAGTGTACATACATTTAAAAAAACCTAAATTGGAAGTGCATGCTCCATAAAATAAAGTGCTATTTCTAGCTAATTCTACATTTTAAGATCTGTACCTTTAATTTGCTTAAAACATTTTTGACTATATAAAGCATTTGTTGAATATTAAATATGTGTGCATATATATATAGAATGTGAAATTATTAAACAAATATAATATACACTTGGCTAAAACTTCCATCTTAGCATTCTAAAGAGGGGAAGAGATCCTGAAATCTCACAAGAGCTTTTGTTTATGATTACATTTAAAGATTACATATATGGCATCAATAAGGTAGCAGAATTGTGTATTATATACCTAATTCACACACTGGAGTTTCCTACTTTCTTAGCAAAAGATAATTTTAGATAAGACCTAATATTGTTTAAGGGATGTAAAAATGTTAAATTATAATGTGAATAGTATAAATGCAAAGAAAGCAACTAGATAAAATGTGTTAAAATAAGACTGTTAGGCCAGGTGTGGTGGCACAGGGCTATAATTCCAGTACATGGGAAGCTGAGACAGGAGGATTGCAGGTTCAATATCAGCCTCTAGCAATTTTGCGAGGCCCTCAGCAATTTAGTGGAACCCTGTTTCCAAATAAAAAAAAATAGAGCTGGGGGTATAGCTCAGAGTTTGAATTCCCCTGGGTTCAATCCCCAGTACCAAAAAGAAAAAAAAAGTGAGACTGCTAAACAGAAAAATATGTTGGCAAAAATTTATTGGAGAAAAAAGAAAGTGGGGAAAATATATTGATATTTTAAAAGGCATGTGTGTGTGGAGTCTTTTCTGTATAGGAGTTGAAGGAGACCAATTGTCAAAGTAGAAATTCCTTCAAGTTTGCTGGGCTTGTAATGAAATATGGAAGGAAATTAGTTCAAAACTGTAATTCCTGAAAAATTAATCAAAGGTTACAGTGATGGTGTATCACATTCTGTATTAAATTATAACATGAAATATGAGAAGCCAGGCCTAAATGTGGTCATAGATCATTAGATCCTTCTCACTAAAATGATTTGGGGAAAAAAAAGCAGAAAGATATTAGTAATCAGCCTGGCATGGTGGCACATGCCTGTAATCCCAGTACTTGGGGGTCTGAGAAAGGAGGATCACAGGTTCGAGAACAGCTTCAACAACTTAGTGAGGCCCTTTACAAGTTAGTTAGATCCTGTTTCAAAATAAAAACAAAATAAAATAAAATAGATCTGGGAATGTAGCTCAGAGATAGAATGTCCTTAGGTTAAAAAAAGATATTAGTAATCAAATAAATATTATTCAGAGGGAAAGTATGAAAAATTGGTTTTATAAGAATTGGTGGATATAGCTTAATTGAGGCAGGATAAGATTCAGAACAAAAAATATGAGGAACTATACCCTCAACATTTTGATTGAAATATACTATTTGAAGTAAAGGATAATGTTTAGAATCTCCCCAAAATTTTAATGAGAATTTGATGAATGTGGATTTGTAAGCTTTTAGGAGACAGAAAATACCCCAAGCCATGTACAAAATAAACATCTGTCCAAATTCTTAGGATGACCAATAATATTATACCTAAAGTAGTCAGTGTACCTAATAAAATACTGAGAACCAATCTCAGAGTTATGATCATGATATAGTGGTGAAGAAAGAAAATAATGTTACTTACTGAGAAAGAAAATAATAAACTTACTGAGCCAGTAACTTTAGAGGAACTACTATTTTTTTTAAACTATGGCCAGGCTCAACTTAGTCCCCATCCAAACAAAAGTGACTCAACCTTCAGGCTAGAGACATACAATTGTAACTTATAAAATTATAACTGTTTTCTTTGATTCTTTAGACAATGGGTATAATACTCCCCAAGGAAAAGTAATACTTTAAAGTTATTCAAATGGAAGTTAGCATATCCTTTAGGTTTATGGTGGTATGTTAAGGAGTATTTGAAAACAAAGAGAAATACCTTGTAGTTATGAATTTATGTCTATCTTTACAAATGTTTCAGATGAACAATTTAAGAACCTCTGCTTTAAACGAAAAGACATTTTTACCATTCTTCCCAGTCTTCTTCCATAATATGATCTAGTGATTCTCAGTCTTTATGTGAAGGTAGAATAAAATAAGTCTTCTTCAGGGAAAATATATAGTATATAGCATCTTCTCTCAAAAGGAAAGTAATTCTTTCATTTATTGAAATTCTATTTGCTATGACTAATAATTGGAATACAGTACAGGGCATACTATAGTACAGGGCATAGAGACAGAAAATGATGCTGTAGAGCTTATCATTGTGAAAAGTCCTAAGCAATAATTTCCTTAGAGGCGCCTGTGAGGCTAATAACACAGCACCCCCTAAGGAACATGTAAGTGATTTGTAGCCTCACGTGTGGTGCTCCACTATTTTGGAGAGTTAGACTATGTTCTAGAGAAATGCTCTGCCCTTCTTTGGGGAGACAGGGTCTCTTATACACTGAGACAAAATGTTCTGAATTGTTACATGGTATCTGCATCTTCTCTCATACTTTGATTTTTTTTTCTTTTTAGTCACAGGGTAGATGGAAGAGGTGAAATTTCATGCCACTATGCACCTAGATATGATGTGTAGTGCTTTAAAGTAGTTAGGTAATTTTTCATCATAGATTAAATCATATGGGCTAGGCAGTGCTGTCCTACAGAACTGAGGTTTAGGAAATGATGCAATGATGTTCTCAAGATTAAACATCTTTCCACTATTTCAGGCTGCCTCCAAAGTATCACCAGTGGAATAGTCTGGTCAGGAAACTAGTGAAAATAAATATTAAATTGAATATAATGATGTTTAACAAAAGTTGAAATTTATAAGTGCAGTAGACCAGAACTAGGTGATTTAATGTTTCATTATCAATATTTCATGGTTGTTAAACAAGAGTGAAGTTCTGAATAAAAGCTTTCTTTTCTTTTGTTTGTTGTTTTGATCCTTTTTTGGAAGGATGATTATTAAAATTCAGTAGTCTGTTTTTCTTTTATTTTCTGAAAAGTATAGTTTTCTTAATTTAGAAAAAGTCTATCCAACAAAATTAAAAATGTGCTAAATATATGACCAGATAATGCATGATAAAAGATATAAGTGACTATTGAGCACATTTAAATATTAAATCTAATGAGGGAAATACAAATTAAAATAACAATCATATATTTTTGTCCATTAAATGGACAAGCATTTTTTAAAACTGGTACTATCCTGTGTTGCTGAGAGTGGTGGGAACATTACTTTGACATATTTTCGTGTAGCACAGAATTCCTTCTTCATTTGGAGAAATTTGACATCTTTTTCCAAAATTAAAATACATGAAACATTTGTCCAGGTGTTCCACTTCTAAGAATCTCTCATAGAGAAAAACTAAGAATAAAAATCTATGGTTTAAAATATTAATTGAAGCCAGGCGTGATGGCGCACGCTTGTAATTCCAGTACTTGGGAGGCTGAGACAGGAAGATTGGGAGGCTGAGACAGGAAGATTGCAGGTTCGCGGCCAGCCTCAGCTACTTAGTGAGGTCCTCCGCAATTTAGTGAGACCCTGTTTCAAAAATAAAGAATAAAAGCCGGGCGTGGTGGCGCACACTTGTAATCCCAGTACTTTGGGAGGCAGAGACCGGAGGATCCGGGTTCGCGGCCAGCCTCAGCTCTCTCTCTCTCTCTCTCTCTCTCTCTCCTTAGTGAGGCCCTCCACAACTTCGTGAGACCCGTTTTCAAAATAAAGTATAAAAAATAGGGCCGGGGGCGTAACGTGGAGGTAGAACACCCCTGCGTTCAATCCCCGGTACCGCAAAAAAAAAGAAAAAAAAAAGAATAAAAAATAGGGCTGTAGGTGTAGCTTGGAGGTAGAATGCCCCTGGGTTCAATCCCGAGTACCACAAAAAAAAAATTAATTGAATAATGTTTTTAGGGAGAACAGTCTATTTTTTCTAATGCTAAAATTTATACTTATATTAGAATATTTATAAAATATATCATAATATTTTAAACAAGATATTTTTGCATAAAAACTGATATAATTAATATGATATATCTAACAAATTGATGTTATAGAAATGACTTTTCTTGGACACACATTAATTCAACATTACTTTTCATTAGAATAAATAAAATACAGCATACCAGTCACAGGACCTTAGTTCTAATATAACAAAATGTCTAATTCTTAATTCTAATGTCAAAAATAGCTATGCTAATACTAAGGGTTGAGCTATATAACTTGTAATTTTAATATAATGAATCAGCTATATGATTTATTAGAGCAACAGAGAGAAGACAGAGAAGGTAGAGTAGCTGGGCGTGGTAGCGCATGCTTGTAATCCCAGTACTTTGGGAGGCAGAGACCGGAGGATCCGGGTTCGCGGCCAGCCTCAGCTCTCTCTCTCTCTCTCTACTTAGTGAGGCCTCCGCAACTTTATGAGACCCGGTTTCAAAATAAAGGATAAAAAATAGGGCCGGGGGTGTAGCATGGAGGTAGAACGCCCCTGGGTTCAATTCCCGGTACCGCAAAGAAAAAAAAAAGGTAGAGTAGATAGAAAAATACATTCAGTGAATTATTTTGACTCTATTATTCACTAGAACCCTTTAATATTAAAAGCAAACATTTTTTTCAAAGTTACCAAAAGCATGACAATACTGCTTGATTGAATCTCTCCATAGATAACACTTAAAACACATCAGTACAAATGATACCAAAAGAGAATGCTACACTTTCACTACACTACACTAAGTCCTCTTTTAGTATGAATTTCACATTGACTGTTCTTCTGTAGAGAAAGCAGTAATAAAAGCAGACATTTCTGATTCTTCTTTAGGTTGCCTGGTTTTACACTGCCGTGTTGGGTGGCTCCCAACAGAGCAACGAGGACTCCACTCTAGATTTCTTTGGCGGCACACATTTTCTTTTGTTCTTGGCTCTCTTGGAGATTTACATGGTAAGAATATCAGCATTTTATTTTCTCTAATCTTTCAGAACCTGAGAGTGTAAGCAATTCACTATTTTCTTTTTATTAGGTCAATTGAGTTATAACTTTTCATTCTGTCTAAACTTTTAAAACATTGAAATTCTACTACAACTAAAAATTTTTGTGAGTGGACCACAAATTGGTTTTAAAATGTATTTTATTATATATGTATATATCTATATATATATATATATAGATATATACATATATATGTCTTTAAATTCACACACACACACACACACACACACACACACGAATTTCTGTGCCTTGTGGTCATTCAAATAATAATATTCACTGAATGCTTTCCATAGAACAAGTAAGTACTCTACATTGATTTGGACCATTAATTCTCACACCAATTCAAAGATACTATTTTTATCCCCATTGAAAGCATAATGGGACACAGAGCACAATTCCAAGCTGAGGCAAGAGGAACTAAGCAAGTGACAGAGCTGGGGTTTAAACAAAGGGCTAGACTCCAGAGCATGAGCTATTAATAACTGCTAGATTATCTCTGGTTAAAGATGCCAGTAATGGCATTCTAGTAAAAATTACACAGAAATAATCCTTAACCATCTTTTATCTTGTTTTGGTGGTACTGGCTATACTCCAGCCCATTTTTAAAATTTTTTTTTTTTTGAAACAGGGTCTTGATAGTTTTACTGAGAGTTTCGCCACTTCTGGAGCTGGTCTTGAACTTGCAATCCTCCCGTCTCGGCCTCCCA
This sequence comes from Glis glis, assembly GCA_004027185.1. Classification (NCBI taxonomy): domain Eukaryota; kingdom Metazoa; phylum Chordata; class Mammalia; order Rodentia; family Gliridae; genus Glis; species Glis glis. The sequence continues at coordinate 27,410 of PVJS01003149.1, forward strand.
AGTACTGGGATTACAGGCCTGCGTCACCACGCTTGGTTTATCCTTAACCATTTTAGCCACACTTAGTTTAAAAAATAAAAACAAAACATAGAAATAAATACAGGGTGCTAGAAACCGTTAGTGAAAAATAATGAAGCTAATTCTCTCTGAAGGCATGAATCATTCCTAACCACATATTCACAATACCTGGCAGATTATTAAACTTGTAGTAAATCAGTCTCCAAAAAACATTTGTTGTATAAAAGAATTAATAAAGAAAGAAAAAGACACATGAATTTGGCAGGTCTGCAAAGCCTCAGCTAGAAGTACAAATTTCACACACACACAGTAATGAAGTAGAATAGTATAGATCTGGTACACATTTTCAATAGATTTATACCTCCCATTCCACACCTTCAAATACATCACCCAATACTCTTACATAGTCCCTTGAGCCCTGGTCATCTGGGTTCCATCTACAATGGCCTATATTCATATTCATTTAACCCTTGTTCTTGGCTAGAGTCATTTAATAAACCACTCTAGAGAAAAATCTTTGTAATTTCATTTAATATAGGTACATTTTGACAGATGATTTTGAGATAAAACATCATAATGCAAAATAGTAATTCTAATGGTGGGAACATCAGACAGTAAGATCAAAACCCAGAAATCCAAACCAAAAAACCAGTATGTTATACTGTCCTGTGCTGTTTCTTCTGTATCACCTCCCTAGACACATCCTGAATCCATCTACCTGTGAGTATCTTCACTGCCACCCTCCAGTCGGGCCATTACCTTTCCCTTGTGTTACTCTAAGTCTCCTAACTAGTATTTCTGCTTGTGATCTTTCCTTTCCCATCCGTTCTCTACATTCCAGCCAGAATTATCCCAAAATATCAGTTGAATCATGTCTCTCCATTAGCTTTTCCCATTCCATAAGAAAAAATTCTTTCTGTTTTAATCCTTAACCTGAAAGGCTGATGTGGTCACAGTGGACCTTTCCAGCTCCTCCTCCTTATTCTCAGGGCTTCATCTGTGCTGAAAGTGTCCCTCTTTCAAAGGTCCTTACTTGGGCTGTTGTCTTTCTTAGAACAATCCTCTCCCCACTCCTTGCCTAATCACTTCCATAGGTTTCAGCTTACATACCCCTTCCAAATGGAGACCTCCTTCGAATGGGAACATTTTTATGGCTTCCTGAAGCTTTCCTCCCCATCATTCCTCAGAATGACATGGTTTTGAGTACAGAATGCTCAAAATCTAGATCTACTGAATTTAAATCCCGAATGCACCACTTGTTAAGCTGTGTGGCACTGGAGAAGCTGCTTATCCTTGTCACACTCCAGTTTCCTCATGTATAAAACAAGATACAGAATTATGTACCCAAAGTGATGGTTGTGAGGATTAAATGGATTAATACAATTGGGTACATCAAGTACCCAATAAATGTGGTGATCATTATTCAGTGAAATTACATTTAATGAATAATTATTTGATTTTTATCTTTGTATTTCTCACAAACATTTCTCCAAGAAATTCTTAAAACCTAGTCTCCCACATAATTCATCTTGTATCTTTGGTTCTTATTTCCTTGAATTGTTGTTTTAAAGATGTGACCTCCTAGTACATAATCAATGACAATGTATGGCTGAAACTTTTCAGAAACTTATTGTTGCCATCATCTAATCTTAAAAACAAGAAAGTATATGACTCTTGTGGCAAATAATGACATTACATACCTATGGTTCTTAATCTTTTTTTTTTTTTTTTTTTGCAGTACCGGGGATTGAACCCAGGGGCGTTCTACCTCCGCACTACGCCCCCGGCCCTATTTTTTATACTTTATTTTGAAACCGGATCTCACGAAGTTGCGGAGGGCCTCACTATCTAGAGAGAGAGAGAGAGAGACAGGGAGAGAGAGAGAGAGAGAGGGAGAGAGAGAGTGAGAGCTGAAACTGGCCACAAACCCGGATCCTCTGGTCTCCACCTCCCAAAGTACTGGGATTACAAGCGTGCGCCACCATGCCCGGCGGTTCTTAATCTTTTTAAAAAATACTTTGAGATGTGATTGAAATACAAAAAAAAACCCTGTACATATTTAATATATACAAAACTTGACAAGTTTGAAGATAAGTATACAAGTGTGGAACCATCAACACACATAGGCACATATGCAAATAGTAATCAAGAAAAAGATGATTCTCAACCCTTAAAACCTCTATCTCAATATGCATTTGAGGATGAAAGTATACATAGTAAATCTGGTTCAGTTACTTTGTTCTGCTTCCTTAGGAATATTCATTTGATCCTTCATTTTAATATATTTCTATACTTTATTATATATTTGTTTTAATTGAGTAAACTGTATACATATTTTTTGTGCATGACATGTCTTAAAATACATATACATTGTGGAATGGCTAAATTGAGCTAATTATTATACATATTATTTCACACCTCAATTTTTTGTGGAGAGGACACAGAATCTATTATATTTAGCAAATTTCAAGAATACATTATCAACTATAGTTATAATGTTGCATAGAAAATCTCTAGAGTCTATTTCCTCCTATTTAACTGAAATTTTGTATTCTGTGACCCACCCAAGCCCCTAATAAACATAATTCTACTCTCTACCTCTGTAAGTTTTTTTGGATTTTGAATGTAAGTGAGATCATAAGGTCCTTGTCTTTCTGTATCTAGTTTATTTAACATGATGTCTTCCAGGTTTATCTATGTTGTTGCAAATGACAAGATTTCCTTTTTTTTTAAAGCCGAATAGTATTCCTGTGTGTGTGTGAGTGTATACATTTTGCTTGTTCAATCACATTACAAGACAGTTCCCTTTCTTGTCTATCATCTTGATAACTCCTTCTCTTGACTGTTGTGAGTAAAGCTGCGATGAGCACAGGAGTGCTGAGGCTCTGACTTACTGACTTCATATCCTCTGATATATACACAGTAGTGGGATTGCTGGATCATATGATAGTCCTATTCTTATTTTTTTAGGTACATCCATACTGTTTTCCATAATGGTTGTACTAATTCACATTTCCACTACCAGTGTGCAAGAGTTTCCTTTTCTCCGCATTCCTGTCAGGACTTGTTATCATTAGTCTTTTTGAAAATAGCCATTCTTACTAGAGTGATTTGATACCTCACTGTGGTTTTTATTTGCATTTCTTTGATAATTTGTAATATTGAGCCTTTTCATATACTGGCTGGCCAATTGCAGTCTTCTTTCGAGAAATGTCTTCATATTTATTGCTTGTTTTCTAATAAAATTGTTTACTTATTATTGAATTGTTTATATAATTTAGATATTAACCCCTTATCAGATACATAGTTGGCAAATATTTTCTACCATTCCACAGGTTGCATCTTCACTCTGTTGATTGCTTCCTTGGGTGTATGAAAGATATTTAGTTTGATGTAATTCCATTTTTCTTTTGTTGTTGATGATGATGCTTATTTGTTTTGTTTTTTGTTTTTGCCTCTGCTTAGGATCATATAAAAAATTTTTACCCAGACCAATCATGGATTTTTCATTCATGTTTTCTTCTAGTATATTTACAGTTTCAGATTTTACATTTAAGTCTTTTTTTTCTTGTTTTTGGTCATAGGAATTGAACCCAAGGCCTCATACATGCTAAGCACATGCTATATCACTGAAGTATACTCTCAACCCCTTATATTAAAGTCTTTAATTAATTTTGAGTTGATTTTTATACAAGGTGTGAGATAAGGGTCCAATTTTACTCTCCTGCATGTGGATATCCAATTACCCAACATCATTTATTGGAGAGACTGATTTCTCCATCATGTGTTCTTGGCATCTTTGTTGAAAATTAGTTGACTATGAAGTCAAGAGTTATTTCTAGCTTCTCTATCCTGTTCCATTTGTCTATGTGCCTGATTTTATGTCAGTATCATTTGATTACCATCGCTTTATAGTATATTTTAAAGTGAGATATCTTGATGCCTCCAGCTGTGTTCTTTTTGCCCAGTATTGCTTTGGCTATTCCAGATATTTTGTGATTCCACATGAGTTTTAGGGTTTGGTACTTTCATACTTTAGAGTACACAACTGATCATCATATACGCCCTTTTGAAAGTATATATACTTAACCTCCCATTTCCTTCTCAAATGCCAGGAAAGAGGTATTATTGTGTATTACTTAAGAACTGGACTTATAGAGCTTATTTGAATCATGGATCAGTCCTAGTTGACACAAATATTCTTTTTTTAAGACACTGAAAAAGATATTGGATAATACTGTCCAACAATTAATTTATTTACTATATATTTACTGAAGAAATACTTTGGGAAGGGACTGAAACTATAAACAAGGCAGGTTGGTACCATGGAGAGGTTCATACACCACAAGCTAGAAAGTCTTCTTCTGACAAAGTTCACGATAGCCTGGTAATTAGAATGTCTTCCTTTGGAAAAGAGGCAAGAAAGTAAAATCCAACCCAATATACTGGTGGCCTTGCAATAGGCATTTCAGGTATTGATGCCAAGTCTATGGGTATACAGTCTCTACCACCACAGGCAGCCCTTTTTACAAAATGCAGGTAGAAACAGAAGGAAAAATGGGAAACAGAAAAAGTAGAAAGTAGAAATGAAATACAGATATGAAAATGGGTGGAATGTCTTCAACAGGGAAAGACATATGACTACTAAAGCTGATGACCCACACTTGAATGATCAAACCTATATAAACAAACATTTCCTACAATATTTCTGCAGAATCACTATGTCATATTCAGATATCTTTCCAAATTAAGTATAGTAGTTTAGCCTAAGCAGTATATGAAGAATTTTGTAAAAGAAATCAACAGTGGAGAAGAGGAAGTAAAATACAGACTAGGGATAAATTGGCTCTTCTTAGAGAAAGTCTATGACTAACCAATCACAAGATAATTTTAGTCTAGATGTTTTCTATTCATCTCTTTGCTGGAAAGGCTGATCCTTGAGCCTGAGAGATGCCCAGGAAAAGAGAGGCACAGCCATTATAAGAAATGAGTCTTCAGACTCATGCCAGTCTCCCTCTGTGCTGTTGCTCAGTCACCTGAACACTGCGATGACATGGCAGCCCCCCAAATAACTTGAAGGCAAGTGAAAAAAGGCTCATGGGCTCCAACTACAGTTGCCTTTCCTGAGCCGTTCCACATTTGCAGACCCTGTCTGACTTACACATCTGTAGCCTTGTCAAACCTTTGCTTTTAAATTTAACTTCTTGGAAAGTAAACTACTAATGAAAAGAGTCACAGTGAAAGTCTGGATTAATTTTTATAGGTCATCTTTTAGGAATTTTACATGGTTCTTATTAATATGAAATATTGCTTAGGGATCTTGAGGAGGTTTTACTTTCCTGAAACTTCTTTACATCATTATTCATTTTGCCAGATACCTTTATAAGACAATTTCACAACATAGATATAATTCTACAGTCAAAAATCTACATTTTGTGTTCTCAGCAATATGGTTTGAAATTCATAAAACATTAGGGAAGTTTTGGTGATTCTAAATACATTGCTATATATCTAAAATAATTTTCAAGGGCTTAGAGAACAATAATTAGGGATATCAATAAGCTTTTAGAATAATCTATAATCTATATCTATATTATAATCTATTTCTAGTATTTTTACATTTATGTATGTATTGACCCAAAATTTTTGCAAGTATTTGTACATGATTTTAAATCAATGCATTGCTACATTATTTTGTTGCTATTATTGAATCTAAAGGCTGAAAGGGATTACACAAATCACATAACCTTTCTTTAGGTTGTAGGCGATCATAATGAAGCAAGGCAAATTAGCCAATTTAATATTTTAGTTAAGTTTTGTGCCACTTATATCCCAGTGAACTATTTATCAATCTCTAGGTGGGTACAACTTTGACATCTGTCTGGTTTTGCACTATGTTCTTTCTTCTGACAATACACTTCCATTGTTCTTTCATGGAAAGCACATAAGCAATTTCTATAATTCTGCACAATATCAGTCTATGCAATCCATTTAAAGCCTCCTAACCCAATAAATAAGAATGTTGCTTTTTCTCTTGTCTATGTACCCAAGAAATTTGATATGCCTGTATTACACTTATCTCATTACACTGCAATTATTTGCTTATATAATGCTGAATTGTTAATCACAAATCATGACTTACTATGTTTCTCTCCCAAATGCTTACCATATAGATAGGGTCCAATGATTATTTTCTGAGTAAAATGATCACATTTATGATGTCTTTATACAATCATAATAGAAATCTGATATGGAGCACAGTCAGACTTTATCCTGAATGTTTGTCACTGACTCATTCAGCATCTTGGATGTGACAAGCATATCCAACTCCCCTGTAGTTTCAATACAGTCAGCATGAGAGAATGTGTGTCTTGCACATATCAGATGCTCATTAAATATGAATTTATTACCCTTGCTCATATGAGGTCAAATAACACACTTATTATTATGTACTCTTTTTATTTTTTAATATTTTTGTGGTACTAGGGATTGAACCCAGGGGCATTCTACTTCCGAGCTATACTCTCAGCCCTTTTTATTTTTTGAAAAAGGTTTTGCTAGGTTAATGAGAGTAATGCTAAACCCTGAGGCTGGTCTCGAACCTGAGATCCTCCTATCTCAACCTCCTAAGTACTGATATTACAGGCATGCACCACCATGCCTGGCTTTTATGTACTCTTTTTAGATACATATAATAATTTATTAAGCTTTTGTTTCCCTTCTTTTTCAATGAAAACATGTTCTTTGTCCTTACATTTTAAAACCCATTAAGTTATTTTATTCCCATTTTATGCATAGAAAAAATTAAAATATTTTCAGTGTTTGTATATCATTTTTAAAAATTTTGCTCTTCCTTCCAAAGAGCATTTTCCCTCTCTGGTTCTCCTAAATTCTCCACAAGACACATTACTTCTCATGAAATAATTCACAGGAATATGCTAGTGACAGTTTTAAAAACAGGAGACTAAATATTGGTAACCAAAAGATGTGAATACCAGATGTGAAATATCAAGGTGTATGGCCCCTGGAAGTGTAAAAACTAGGCACAGTGGTTTAGAGGATAACTCTCAGATTCAGACAGACATAAGTTTAAATCTGAGTCCTGCCACTTACTGGCTTTGTAATTTTGGCAAACCACCTTACCTCTGTGATTTATAAAGTATTCATCATCAAATGAGGAATTATATCATAAAATAGGTATTAATTTAAACAAAGTCAAAGAACAGTGCTAATAAACTGTAAGTTCTCAATGATAGTATTTACTAACTACTATTATAAGATAAAAATAGATATTTTTCCCAAGAGAACACTTAGTTGTCAAAAAATTTCTGCTTTTATAGCAATTATTTTGCATAGAATTGTTCATGAGAAAAAAGTATTGCATATTTTATTTTCCATCTGAGGTTATTTGAAATTGATTATTTTTTATTAATCTGTAAGTTAGATTAATTACTGATAAAGAAACATGTTAATAAATAAAAGTAAGTAAAATAGACAAATTAATAGTATATTATGTCTCTCTCATAACTGATTTTAACAGGAATCATTCACTGTTTTTGATCATTTTGGAGTCTGGTTCCCTTGTCTTTAAGATGCTCCCTAGAACTCCTGAAAGGGAAAGTTTTATTTCTCACTTGGTTCATATTCTAAGTAAAAGATCTCAAAGATAATCTGAAGATATGGCAAAAATTCATCTAGCCATTTATTTATTTATTTATTTATTTTGGTACCGGGGATTGAACCCAGGGGCATTCTACCTCTGAGCTACACCCCTAGCCCTATTTTTTTTATATACTTTATTTTGAAACCAGGTCTCACGAAGTTGCAGAGGGCCTAAGTAGCTGAGGCTGGCCGTGAACCTGGATCCTCCGGTCTCCGCCTCCCAAGTACTGGGATTACAAGCGTGCGCCACCACGCCCGGCCCTAGCCATTTATTTTATATATGTTCGTTTATTGTATGTTTGTTAGTGTGTGTACATACATAAGCACAGACATGCGTATTTCCCTACCATCCCTCAAATCTGTTATGACCTCTCACACAAGCACCTAAATAATCACTACTAAAAGTCATTATCTACCTTCTAGAGTACATCAAGGCTTAAGCATTGTGTGGCCGCATGATAAAGTTTTACCTATACCATGTAAAATAGGTGATTTGTAAGTGTGTATATGTGAAAGAGAGAGAGAGCGAGACAGAGAAAGAGAGAATGAGAATCAATAACCAAAAGTTCTAGTAATATAAATTGGACAGTTTTATGAGCTTAATTTTCTTCTTTCTGCCACTTTGTTGCACTGTATGGGGCAGAAATTGGGGAAATTAATCAGGCCCTAAGATCTGGTAATTGGATACTACATGTAAAGATCCCCAAGCCTTTCATCTTCTTAAGATAATTGATGAAGGCTTTCTAAGTACAATGTAAGTCTCTGTGCTAAGTATAACATAATGCAAATGCTTGACCAGATGATTTTATAAGGGCAATATCCATTTTTCTAAATTAAACAACTGACATTTTATATGCCCAAAGGCTCTGGTACTGTACATATTATTGATTAAACCGACATTTTAAAATTACTATAGTGCAAAAGAGCTCATTAAAATAGAAAACTATTTTTTTGGGCCAGAACAGTAAAAGTACAAATGCTTGACTAAAACACCAAGTAGAAAATTTATATCAAGATTCAATATTGGATTATGCTTTTTATTTGTAAAGACTAGTCAACTTCTAGACCTTGTCCTATATTTTACTACTCTCTAGAGACAATAAGAAGTCTCTAAATGCAGTTTTAAACCCTTTAAATATTTTTCTCTGATAACTTGTTTTTTCTGGAAAATCACATTCCCTTGGCTTAGATTATATAAGAATAGGTTTTAATAATCATTTCTAGTGATAAGTGTGTTCAAACATCTATATGCCATTGAGGATCCAATTTTAAAACAGTGGAATTCATGTTGAGTATAAGGAAAAGGCGCCTCAAGAAGGTCTATCATTTCAAATTCTGTGTTGCATTTGTACCCAATATTCAACTTAACAGGGGTGAGTAGTTACATTACTTTTATAATACCTTTCAAGACATTTATTCTCTTCACCACATTCAGAGGAAGAAAACCAGGGAGATGACAAAAATACACAAGGACAATCCTCAAAATATAATTTTATTAAAACATTATAGCTTACAAACAAGCTATCTGTAGAAAGAGTCACATAGGGTATGACACACTGACTTATTTATACATAGACAGCATGTTGTATTTATGGCTGAGTACAGCTCTTCTGTAGGAAAGGGATGTGAATGATATTGTAGAAAGGGAGACATCCTTAAAATTCTTGAATACAGTGCTATTTTTAATAGCTTCATTCTGAGGAAATGAGTTGTGAGTAAGAGCAGCATTTCATTTTTACTATAATTAAGACTGACCTTGTTAGCTTTCAGTGTTGTATTTGAATTTTCAACTACATGTAATTAGATAATCATATCCAGTAAAAGTGTAGTCATTCTTAAAATGCCAAAGGCAAAAACTATGAGAAACATTGACATATGAGGAACACTATGCCAGAAGCTCTCCTGTAATGCATTCTGGACAAAAAGAGAGAGTAGGGGGAGAGAGAGAGAGACAGAGAGGGAGAAAGAAAGAGAGAGAGAGAGAGAGAGAGAGAGAGAGAGGAGAGAGGATGTGAATTAGCCTATGTGTTGTGTTCACTCAAATGAGCAGTGAGGAGAGCTGACTGATGACCATCTCTCCCTCTCCCTCTCTCTCTCTCTCTCTCTCTCTCTGATATCTTACCCCACAATGTGCTCATTGCTCAATCTATCATATTAATCTCTGCATGTTCTTTACACATGAACATGAAATCTATTAATGCAGGCTCCATGTAAATAACTGTGTATGCAAATGACTTAACAATTATGGTGATTTGGGGGGGTAATTTGGTTTGCTTTAATGAAAAAAAAAGTCCAGGAGTCAATATTTTCATGTCAATTCTATTTCTTATTTCCTCAAACAGGATTCTATAGTAACATCATTTTATTGTAAGAACGCAGAATGACTGAACCTCAAATCACAAACTGAAAAGCTGCCACGCTAGTTATCAGCATGGACTTAGGGAATAGGAAAGAGAAAGAAGAGTCCTCTGCATAAAGCATGGGAGAAAACAAAACCAGAACAGCAAAAAAGCAAGTGGTTTGAAACCCTGTGAAAACTGCAGTCAACTTTGAACAAGCTTCTGGAATTTTGAAGGTAACTCTCATCCCTTAAAACAGTTGTAGGCTCATACCCCTAGTTACACATATGATAAAAATTGATCCCCCACATAGAGAGTTGCTGCAGGGTACAGTAAGCACTGCAAGGCAGAAATACATTACCTCTGGCAGAGTTTACCACGATGACCCGATTAAACTCCTTCAAGGATTCATTTTATGATTTCAGCTCATTAATCCCCTAAATAGCATTTGTCGTGACAAAAAGGAGCACTCAGAAGGAAAGCCTTCTCAGTCAAACATGCACTGAGCCAAGAACAAGCACAGAAGTTATCAAAACAAGGCTTCACAAGTTTGGAATAAATTAGCTTGCTTGGGCACAAACTGAATAATGTGCCTGTGTTTTGTCAGTGCCTAAACATCATCTCTTCCCCTCAGGCTTTTTCTAGACCTAAAATCTCATGCTGTCAGTGTTATCTGTTACCACATTGCTGTTAGTGGAAAAGTGCTGCTGCTTTAGGTGACATGGTTTCACTAAGGGAGATTACCTGAGGAAGGATGCAGGTGTATCTGCCACTCAAAAGCCTAAAAGGTGTGTTCTTCATTTAAAAATAAACTCATTTAAACAATGAGAACTAATTATCACATTAATTTATTGTCAACACAATCAAATACAAGCAGATATAATCACATACGTGTAAACTACTAAGCAAGCGGAATAAAAAAGGAAGGCTTCATGATACTTCAGGTACTAGGAAAGCCATATTTTAGGGGCTGTTTTGCGATTTCATTATTATATACAACTATCTGTGCCATACGCTCCTATAATACTTCATACGTTCTTTTACCTCCTAACTCATTTTGATTTCTCCATGTGTACAGTGAGTGGACGGACTCCAGAGTGGCCCCCATGATCTTCATCTGCTAGTCCATGCCTTTACAAAACCCCCTTCCCTTGATTGTGGGTGAGACCTGTGATTTCAGTCTAACAAAATATGAAAAAGGTGATGAGCTGTGCCTTCCATGATTTTGTGACGTGGTTTTCAAATCTGTTCTACAGCCTTTACTGCTCTCATGAAGTGAGTGGCCATATTAGGAAAGCCCACATGGTAAGAAATTCCAGGTACCCTTCAGGCTACCACCAGCAAGAATCCAGGACATTTAGTTCTACAACTATAAGAAAACAGATCTTATAACCAACTGAGAGAACTTGGAAGTAGATATTCCCCATTTGAGCCCTCAGATAAGAACACAGCCCAACCGGCACTTGGATTGCAGCCTTGGAGACCCTGAGCAAAAGACACAACTGAGCTATCCCCAGATTCCTGACCCACAGAAACTGAGATAAAATGCAATATTTGTGGCAATATGTTATATAGTGATAGAAAATTAAAACAATGTATATCAATATAAGACAGCATCACCCAAAGCTAGTAGTACCATCACCTACCCACTGCCCAAGGTATACTTTTTCTCCAAAAGACTGCTGCCTCCAGGCAAATATTTATCAAATTCAGTACTTAATCATCAAAATGCTACTTCGTTTTTACCCTTTATCCCTACCTACTGCCATTTGCCTGTGCCAGGCCTTCATAATTTCCTATCAGGGAAAATTGTAGCTGGCTTCTAGACCATTTTTTTCTCTTCATGAATAGTTTCTCAATTTTTTTTCAAAGATATTTTGGGAGATACCATTATCAAAGGTATGAAATAAGAATATATGCTTTGTCATATCTTTTTTTTCCTATTTTTAAAATTTTTTTGTTATAAAGATTATATTTTGAATCATTCTGTGTAACTGGCTTAATGCTAGGATGAATTAAGGCATAAAAGATATAAATAAATAATGATTTATAGTAATTGATATTTGTGCTATAATATCCTCATATTAGTGACTAGTTCCTATACCAAAATTCTATTAGAATGCTATTCTTATTAGCAGGAAAATCTGTTAAATTACTACGTGCTTTCTTACCTTTAAGAAAAATTCCATACTTCATAAAGTAGTGACATCTTTCCATGTTTATTCTTAGAAGCCTGGTAAGGCCCTTCCATTTCATGTCTTATCAAATACAAGTTTCTCTATTTCCCTGCCTCTAAACATTTGTACATGCCACTTAAAAATTATCATTTGAAATACCAACTCTTTCTACATGTTTACCTGTTCTTCACGGCCAGGTTCAAATCTTGCTTGCTCAATGAGACCTTTTCTAACCCAAACTGCAGGAAAATTACACGATGCTCCTGGGTGCACAGTTGGTGATGCCAGGGTAGGTGCCCGATGCTCCTTCTTAGACACATGTTATTTATTTCTCCTCTGAATTCATAGACTAATAAATGTCAACATTATACTTTTGGGAGATATATACTATCTTATACTCTTAAAATTTAATTTTGAACATTTTTATCGTTTTTTTCTGTATTATAGAAAGACTACTTGCTCCAGAGTGTTATATTTCTATATACATAAATTTAATAAACATTTTTGATGATAATAATTCTTAGAAGATCTATGACATTAAGATATTAGTCAAAGACTTTTTAATGATCATACAGTTTCTTACCACCTCATCATTTTAGGCTTATAATTCAGCCATTTATAGTTTTAGTTTTTCATGTACTAACACCCCTAGGTACCTTTTCCACAGTTTTGTGTTTTAGTCATGGCTACACAATCTAAATATCAAGATTGTGTTATGATTATATTTTATGTGATTTTTTATCAACACACTTTCAGATATATATAATATATATATATATATATATATATTTGTACATATATATTTGTGTGTGTGTATATATAGAACTCAATGTATATATACACACACACAAATATATACGGGTATATATAATATATTGTACTGGGGATCAGACCCAGGAGCATTCTACCTTGGAGCTATGCCTCAGCCCTTTTTAAATTTTTAAAAATTTTTTCATGGTACTGGGGATTGAACCCAGGGGCATTCTAACTTGAGCTATACCCCCAGCCCTATTTTTTATTCTTTATTTTTGAAACAGGGTCTCACTAAGTTGCCGAGGTTCTCACTAAGTATGGGCAATCCTCCTGTCTCAGCCTCCCAAGTACTGGGATCACAATCATTTGCCACCACGCCTGGCTTTTTTTTTTTTTTTAATTTTGAAACAGTCTTCTAAGTTGCTGAGGCTGGCCTCAAATCTGCCATCCTTTTATGTCAGCCTCCCACGTACTGGGATTACAGGTGTGTGCCCCTGCAACTAGCTTAATTTTAAGTATTTTAAACAGATACAATGGTAGAAGTCAAGGATACAATGAACTACATTATGATGTGAGACCATAATGTACTAATAAAAGAATAAAATAATAAAAAATAAAATAAATAAATCCAATGTTTTCAAACACCTAAATTTTGGTCCTGTTTCATACTTACTCTGTAACGCATTGTATCCCTATCATTGATCACTTAATTTACTAGAAGTTTGAGATGCAGGGATTTTAAAAAGTCTTCAATGTAGTGTTCCAGATATAGCGATAGACTGTGAAAATATAAAATGGTAATTCTACTATCAGTGATATTTACTAGAAATGGAAACACAAAGGAAAGTATCCTAAAGATGGCCTTGTAAGTCCTAGACTTATTGCAGTGTTAACCCCAGATACTGATAAGAGCCTTCCTGTCAACCTTACACTGAATTCTATCTTGTATTAAAGTAAGTTTCTATTTCAAAGCATGCTCTGGTGAAGCTAATATCAATGGTCCTTTCAGAGTTTGGAAAAATAAATACTGTGGTTTGCAAAGTCTGGTGGGTTGATGGATAGAATTTATTTCTTCTTTGCAAATTTATTCCTTATATTTTAATTAGCCTTTTATATTTCCAAATTAATTTTTGATAAGCATCTTTACCCACTTGGTCGATGATAGTACTGTGACCTGCAAGAGCTATACAAAGTGTATAGCTATACAAAATCAATCATATATATGCTAATAGAGGGTGGTACTTACCCAATTTACACTTTTTTTCTTTGTTGATTTCTTTTATTTAATTATACTTTTATTGGTACATTGTAATCTCACATCATAATGAAGTTCAGAGTGATAGGGACATACATGCACAAGGACTTGGTGAGCTTCCTCCAGATCCCACCCCGTTCCCTTCCCTTTCCTGTACATGATATTAAGGTTGGCATTGATAATTTTGTTGATAGTGTCAACTGAAGTGCTTTTTCATTAATTCTCTCTCCTCCCCCAATTTACTCTTGCCAACAAATATAATACATTAAGCACATCAATAGCCATGTCCTTACTAATATTTTCAGCATGTTATTGGGGAAAAATTAGTGAAATTAGAATAGCTGTAAGTTCTGTGGTCTTTTGTAAGATAGTCATTTGGATACAAGCACATATATTTTCATACAAAGATTGCAAGTAGGAATTATGTTCCCAGGTCAGTCTTCTGATCTATTAATCTAACATATTAGCCTAGATATAGTTTATGAATATTAATAATAAAGTCTGTGTTTTGTCTCCTGGGTCCCATATAATTTCAGTAGAAGAAATATAAGGGAAAAAATCTCCTTTTTAGTTCCTTTTACATAAGCCAATCTATGGGAAAAATTTTAAATGTGTAACTTATTCTCTCATAATCTTACCATTTCCTTTCTAAATATATATATATATATATATATATATATATGTCAATATTTTCATTAAATATACTCATTGATGTACCTCTCATGGCCTTCTTGTCTCCAAAAGGACTTTCTGATGACAATAATACCTATAGCAATCACAAGACACTTACTTACATTACCTAAAATATTTACATGTATACCACTTCCTCTAATCCTCAGAGCAACTCTATGAGGTAGATATTTATTTATTTATTTATTTTTTTGCAGTACCGGGGAATGAACGCAGGGGCGTTCTACCTCTGCCCTACGCCCCCGGCCCTAATTTTTTTATGCTTTATTTTTGAACCGGGTCTCACGAAATTGCTGAGGGCCTCACTAGGTAGAGAGAGAGAGAGAGAGAGAGAGAGAGATCGCGTGCACGCGCGCGCATGCGCGCTGAGGTTGGCCACGAACCCGGATCCTCTGGTCTCCGCCTCCCAAAGTACTGGGATTACAAGCGTGCGCCACCACGCCTGGCTTATGAGGTAGATATTGAACTCTACGATTTATTGTTATCACTTCAACTCTTCGATGAGAAATCCAAGGCACAAGAAACTAACTTGTTTACAGTCATGCAGCTAGTGAGGTAGAACCAAAACTCAGATGTAGGTAACCCAGCTGGAGAGGGCGTGCTGTCCACAGTCTTTACACTGAATTGATTGTGTTGGGACTCAGCATTAGGGATGGAAGGGCAAGGGTGGCAAAGCTTCACATGAGTCACTTATGAATTGTACTCTTATCTCAGAGACGAATCAGTCACTTTCACAGATAATTTTTTTTTTTTTAACCGGGGATTGAACGCAGGGGCGTTCTACCTCCGCGCTATGCCCCCGGTCCTATTTTTTTATGCTTTATTTTTGAAACCGGGTCTCACGAAGTTGCAGAGGGCCTCACTAGGTAGAGAGAGAGATACAGGGAGAGAGAGAGAGAGAGAGAGAGAGAGAGAGAGAGAGGAGAGAGAGAGAGAGAGAGGAGAGATAAAGCTCACAGATAATTTGAAACCATGATTTCCCATTAAATCAGAGGGCACGGTTTCCTTTATATGTGTATTTTATGATTTTATCCTGTCTGTTATTCCTTATGCAGCTTTTGAAATTTACTGTAGGTGAACTGTACCCATCCACTGTCAGCACATTTTATGTGCTCGTTCCAATGCCTGATGCAGAAAATCAAGCATTCCTATAAAAGGACAGAACAAGGAGAAGACATTTCAAATTTGTCACAATTGCCTCGATAGTGAACAGAGCTATTTATAACTGGCAGGCTTAGCTTAGGGCAAACTCTACTATAAAAGATGTCATTAAGTTCTAAAAAAAAATTATTATATTCATTGCATTTTTGCTTCATTAAGCAATAAATATCCAGCTTCATTAAACAGAACTTTAAATTGATGTATACATATTGGCAGAATTTTTTAAATGATACTATCCAGTTTGTGCAGAGGTGGGGAAATAGGTTCTCATATACTCTTGGTAAAATCCTGTGTTTTTAACAGTATAATTTGTCAATAACTATTAATTTTTTAAAAAACAATTACAAGTAATTCTACTTCAGGGAATGTACATTAGGAAAACACGAACATAAATGCATTGATTAATAGGTAGCAGATAGATAGCAAGCGATCAATCAAATGATAAGAAATACACATTTTCAATGGTTTGCAATAGTGATTTTTGGAAAATAGCCTACATGCCCGTCGATAAGTGGGCATTTAACTAGATTATAGTTCTTCCATACAATACTATAAAGCTGCCAATGCTGTTGAATGCACACAGAAAATTGCAGAACAATATGTGCAGTACAAAAACCATTTCTGTTACAAAAATGTCTCTGGAAGAATGAGAGGATATTACTCTTAAAAATATACACTTCTGAATCATTTGATTTTTTTGTGATTAAAAACATAAAAATAAGAGCCAGGCATGGTGGTGCATGCCTGTAATCCCAGTACTTGGGAGACTGAGAAAGGAGGATCTCAGGTTTGAGATCAGCCTCAACAACTCAGTGAGACTCTCAGCAAACTAGCGAAAACCTGCTCCAAAATCAAAAATAAAATAGGGCTGGGGTGTAGTTCAGAGGTAGAATGCCACTGGGTTCAATCCCCAGTAACCCCTCACACACATACACAAAGACTGATAATGAGTTTTTTGGAAAGGTATATATTTGGTTTGATGACATGCACTACCAGTTTCATTTTAATAAAAGAAACAGTATTATTGAAACAATATTAGAATCTCTTCTTTCCACTAATTATTCTTTATACTATGTTTACTTCCTAAAAAGAACTTCATTAAAAATAAAATCTAATAGCGAGAAATATTTTCTTCTTTTACTGTTAACTTATGGATCTAGTTCTCTTTGCATGATAGAAACTACTTATTTTCTTTGTCCATCACACTCTATCTTTATTTATTAGTTCTTTTCAAATATATTCTAATATAAACAAATCTTTTCTATCCTTCTGTTCTCAGTTGGCTATTAAAACAGTACTTTGACACCAAACCATTTTTTTTTTTTGCGGTACCGGGGATTGAACGCAGGGGTGTTCTACCTCCGTGCTATGCCCCCGGCCCTATTTTTTATACTTTATTTTTGAAACCGGGTCTCACGAAGTTGCAGAGGACCTCATTAAGGAGAGAGAGAGACAGGGAGAGAGCTGAGGCTGGCCGTGAACCCAGACCCTCCGGTCTCTGCCTCCCAAAGTACTGGGATTACAAGCGTGCGCCACCACGCCTGGCTATCCAAACCATTTTTAATAAACACTCATATTGAGATTCTCCATCACTTATTTTCCATGGTCTGTGTCCACAGTTGAGGGAGAATCTTGTTTATAGCTTGTAGTAAATGAAAGTATCGCAATGACAATAATTGTGCTTGATTTTTATTATACCCACAATAGGTTTAATGAAGTCACACATCAACAACATTTGCAAAAGGATGAGCAGATTTCCTGAATGTGGAAAAGTTCTCTTACATTCATTCCACACCTACATTTTTTTTTTTTTGCGGTACTGGGGATTGAACCCAGGTACATTCTACCTCTGAGCTACATCCCAAGCCCTATTTTTTATTCTTTATTTTAAAATTGGGTCTCACTAAGTTGTGGAGGGCCTCACTAAGAAGCTGAGGCTGCCTATGAACCCAGATCCTCCTGTCTCAGCCTCCCAAGTACTGGGATTACAAGTGTGTGCCACCACTTTCAGTCCAAACCTACACTTAACTTCCCAAATTAAAAGTCTCTGATACAACTTCCAAGAATATGTAATCTCTGTTCTTCACTAAACAATGAATGAATTTCTGAGCATCTAATAGGAATCAGGAAAACACAGGTGATACCACAATGAATGGAGCCTGTTTTCAATAAATTTATACTCCAATAGGGAATAAGTCAAATTAATGAAGAGTCATAATTCTGGGATAGGAGGATTAAGAGTCCATACATAAGACAGAGATGAAATATGATTAGAAGATCAAACTAAGGAAAGTTTATTACAAGTGAAAATGAAAGATGCTATAGGTAGTAGTAAACTAGATACTTCTAATGCCAAGTCAAAAAGTTGGCTAACTAATTAAACATCTGGCTTTATGGAAAAGGAATTAAAATGAGCTAAAAAAAGATGGATTTTTTTTCTGCTAGAAAAAAATATAGATTTCGCATAATATAAGTGACATGATCTAAATTTTTATTTCTTAACATAATCACTTTCTCCTATAATTCCTTGAGCTAGAATGTCCTTGAGTATTTTTATTTGTTTAATTATCAAGAGAATCCAATAGATAATCTACATAATCTTTATACTTAATTTTCTGGAAGCAGGATGTCATATTCTTTCAAAATTTTATGAACATTATGTTACTTCTATCTATTCAAGTGGCCTTTTATTCCTAGACTGATTAGAACTACATGTGAACTCACAAAGCAACTAGAGTGGAAATTCAATTTAAAATTAGAGACCTTGATATAAGATAATGATCCTAGCTCTGCCCTCATTTCCTCTCTTGGTGTTCTATCAGGACCAGCTTCCCATTTACTCATTTTGTCATAACACCCCAGCATTTCTGGTCAGCATATCTTTTGGAACAGGGTATTTTTCACTGAGTATAACTTCTGAAAATGGAATTTTACTCTTCATGATAAAAACCTACTTTAAAAACAACTATTTTACCTAGTGCTTAGAATATTTTTTTTCAAACAGTGCTGTGAAGAATGCAAGAGTTTTAGGAGTTATTACAAATTTGGTACCACCTTGTTTCAAACCATAGTTGATTTCATATCCAAAAGCTCATATCTTTGTTTAAAAAAGAAGTAGCTATTTTGAAAACAGAAACTGAAACATGTTTACCCATATTAAGTAAAGTCCAAGTATTAAGAAATATTGGGGGAAGATACATAATACAAAATATGTTAAGGAGTCACATTTCCTCCCCATTGAACCTGCTGATAAACTTTCTGTTAAATGGAATGCACATTATGAAGAAAACTATAAAAAATTAAGCAGTTTTAAGAACCTGAGGGCAAGTGGGGTGTGGTGGAGCACTCCTGCAACCCCAGTACTTGGGAGGCTGAAACAGAAGGATCACAGTTTCAAGACCAGCCTTAGCAACTCAGTGAGGCCCTCAGAAACCTAGTGAGACCTTGTTTAAAAATAAAAAAATAAAAAAGCGCTGTGGGTGTAGCTCGGAGATAGAATGCCCCTGAGTTCAATCCCCAATACCACACACACACATACACACACACCAACAAAAAACAAACAAACCAAAAAAAAAAAAAAACTGAGGGCATTTCTTGTTTTTGCAATATTTTGTAAGAGTTCTCTGACTTTAGGTAAAATATAATATTATGTCTTGTAAAGAAACATTCAACTTTTTCTCTAGACCATTTCATAACTTAGCCTTAACAGCTTAAGCAAAAAACATACATGAAGTTTGTATGCCAAATTCTGTCAAAATCAGTTAAAGTTTTCTTGACTGTATCATTACTAAAATTTGGTAACTGGTGAAATCTATAAAAGTGGATATATGTATGAACTATTTAGATTCAGAAAAGAATCTCATAAGTGCATATTTGAACTGCCACATATATGAAGGTTAAGCTTCAGGAGGTTTGAGAGGTTGATGACCTGGCCTCTGGCTCTTCATGCTTTCTGCTTATGTCTATAAAATTTGCCCAATGGTATTTGCCCAATGGTATTTGCATGGCTCTTTTACTTACAATATTAATGCCTTTAGGATAAGCAACTCATAATAAGACATTTGCACAAGCCTCTTATACATCTTTTTAAGTTAGGATTATGTTATTAAAATTATTGTTCTAATATTATATACTTCTAAAATTCTGTAATTATAAGTCCTTTGGAGTTGTGTTTAATTAATCTACAGGTATGAATTCCAGAAACATAATGAAATCCTGAACATCAATCCCGACCAGCTCCTAAAGGTGCTCTACTTTTACTTTTTTAAAAAATACTTAATTATTTTAAAGCAATTTTAGGTTTGGTTCATAGCAAAATTAAGCAGAAAGTACAGAGAACTGCCATATACTCCTTAACCCACACAGGCAGACTCCTCAACTATCAACATCCCACACCAGAGGGATGCATTTGGTATAATTGATGAGCATACATTGATAATTAATATCCAAAATCCATACTTTATATGAAGGTCATTTTTGAGGTTATACATTCTATTGGTTTTGCAAATGTATAGTAACAATTATTCCACCATTGTAGTATCATACAGACTTGTTTAAATACCCTAAGAGTCTGTATTCCACCTATTCTTATCCCTTTTCTCCCTTAGCCCCTGACATCCACTGATCTTTTATTGTCTCCATGGTCTTTGCCTTTTCTAGAATGTCATGTATGGTAGTTGGAATTATACAGTATGTAGCCTGTTCGAATTGGCTTCTTTCACTTTCTTTTCATGGTTTGATAGCTCATTTCTTTTTAGCACTGAATAATATTCCATTGTTTGAATAGAGCACTGTTTATATATCCATTAACGTAGTGAAAGACATCTTGGTTGCTTCCCAGTTTTGGCAATTATAACTAAATCTACTATAAACATCCACATGTAGGTTTTCTGTAGACACATGTTTTAAACTTATATGATACCAAGATGCACAATTGCTGGACTATATCTTAAGGTATATTTTGTTTTGTAAAAAACTACTAAACTATTTTCCCAAAATGGCTGTACAATTTAGCATTCATAACAGCAATGAATAAAAGTTCCTGTTACTCCACACCCTTACCAGTATTTGGTGTTGCCACTGTTCTAGATTTTGGTAATTTTACTAGGTATTCAATTGTACATCCTTGTTCTAATTTGCATTTCTGTCATAACATCTGATGTGGATCATTTTTCCATATGCTCATTTGCTATCTCTATATCTTCTTTGATGAGTTGCATGTTCAAGACTTTCACCCACTTTTTAATTGGCTTGTTCAAACTTAAGAATTCTTTAGCACTACTGTTCTTTGTGTGTGGTACTAGGGGTTGAACCCAGGGGCATTCTTCCTCCGAGCTACCTGCCCAACCCTATTTTTTATTCTTTATTTTGAAACAGGGTCTCACTAAGTTGCGGAGGGCCTCACTAAGTAGCTGAGGCTGGCTGCAAACCCAGATCCTCCAGTCTCAGCCTCCCAAGTACTTTAGCACTACTCTTATACCATGAGTTACAAAATAGTCCCTTCCCTTTTATATTCTCAAAGACATTGTAGAACATTGGTAAAAGTTCTTCCATGAGACAGGTGTGGTGGCTCATGCTTGTAATCCCAGTGCTTGGGAGGCTGACACAGGAGGATCGAAGGGGACCCATCCCCATCAACACACACACAAAAAAATGTTCTTCCATAAATGTTTGGCAATCTCACCAGTTCACCAGTGAACCTATCTTTGTCTGTTGGGTTTCTGTTTTGGAAGGTTATCAACTATTAATATAGTTTTAAATAGAAACAGGACTTTTTAGGTTGTCTATTTCTTTTTATGTGAGTTTTGGCAGAATAGACTATTATGTCCGGGTTTTCAAGGAACTAAACCATCTCTTATAGGTTTTCTAATTTGCAGGCATAGAGTTGTTCATAATGTAAACAATAAGAGCATTATTATGGTCATGATTCAGAAAAGACCATTTCCTAGGGACATTTCAAATACAAGGGTAATTTTAAAAAGTTAGCTTATTTGGATAATAATCATGTTCATATTCAGAGATGATGGCAAGAAACAAAATATTCAAAAACAAGTAGTGTTATTAAGAATTAGCTTTTCAAGAGTTAGCTCTTGAACAAATAGCCTGGCGAAACTAGAAAACTTATTTTAAAATTCCCTGATACAATTTTACCAGGTACAAGTTTAAATCAACTTTTGGAGCTTTAAAAACAGTATGGCTCTTCTTGTCTTGTGATATACATACCACACCATATCCTCCCCCACTCCCAAACCATCACCAAATAGACCAAGTTCCTTCACAGTGAAATTTGTTAGGGTGAGTAATCCCTTTAAATAGGGCATTGTAGGGGATGCTTGGCTACTAAGCCAGCTATCTTTGTAGCTTCACACTTTCACATCATTCACCTACTATATTTTGACATGGAGCATATATGATTATTAAAAGCAATTTGACCTTGTTTAATATTTAACTTTTGCAGCTATTAGTCCTGATGTTGGACCACCCACCATGATCTTATCCGATTTGTAGCTAAAACTTTGTCTGTACTGGTTCTATATCTAAAACAATTTCCCAATCTCCCCAACAACAACAAAAAAAACCATGTAGTTAATTCCACTGACCCTTCAGATTTCAGGAAGGAAAACCTTAATCAGTCATTCCTTCTCACTCAAATAACCGACCGTATGTTCCTAAGAAAAATATGCCCCGTATGTTTATATTACTCATAAGCGGTTGGGTGTGCAACTCTGATTTCCTACAATTTGATGATCTGCTATGAAAAGTCCACAAGTGTGGTGATTGCTTTTGTTCACCACCAGGTTCCTATATGCTCACACTTGGGAAGGAAAGAGTGAGAAATCACTATTTGCTGAATATATTTTAAAAACACCAAGGTGTCTTATAAAATCATTATATCTGCCAGCCAACTAACCTAGTAGGGCCTTAATGAGATGATAGATAGTTTGGGGATGAAAAGCATGAAAGACTTCACACTTTTTCCCAGGGTCAGCGTGACCCCAGTGACCACTAGATACATGTGCAAATTCCCCTAGCACTTCATAGCTTCTTCCATATACTTGATCAATCCACCTAAACTGCACTTATGCTGCAGAGTCTTTCAAGGATCATTTACATATTCTTATTCCATCTCATTCTCTACACTGAGGAATCTAAAATAAAAATAAAGTAAATCTGAAGGAGCACTAAGTTTGAAATTAAGCTACAGTGAGAACTGGTCCATTTTTGTCTTACACTATCTGTTTCACATTCCCAAGGGTGGGGAGCAGGTCTGCTGAACTGTCTTGTAAAGATCCTGTCCTCTCACTGTAGCTCTTCCCCGTTGTGAGATGCTGCCTGGTCTGTCTGGATGCCTGGGAGATGAATTAATACCTCAGGGGGCTGTCTCAGGATGTATTGTTGGGGTAGTGGAGGGTGGGAGGAAGAAGTAGTGCAATAAAAACCATCTGTTCTGAAAATTATAGAAGCCAGAAAGAGACTAGCAGGGAGTCCTGCATCTAACACCACACGGAAGCCCAATTAAAATACATGCATTTGGAAAACAGGATCTTGTCAGAATATGCCTCAATGAGAAAATGTTGCAACTGAAATTACATTGGAATCATTCACTACTAAGTGGAATAGAATAAATGGAAACAAGAAGGCAGGAATACAAACCTAACGAAATGCTCTCAGTGTATCGTTTTAACTTTCCCTATTCCAAGTAAACAAAATTCACATTTTCATGTCAACAAAGGGAACTTTGAATGAAATAAAGATTGGCAGAAGTGATGTTGTGTGACAATAAGAATAACCATGCTCCATAATTGATATCAAGGTAGCATTTAATTTGAAAGCTTATGACACAGGCATAAATATCTAGAAATAGAAAAAGATTCTTTAGTACACTGTGAGGCACAGAAAGCAGACACAACATGAATAGTCAGAAAGTCAAAATAAGCATGCTTGTTTGACATGCCTCACACATAATTCAGTGATCCACAAGGAAAGTTATTTTGTTAACCGAATGATGAGGTTTGCATCATGGGGTTATCTTTGGAGACGCCTCCTCTCTGTGACCGTTTTTGCATGTCTGCTTTAGCATTGCTATTTCTCTGTACACCTGTGTGGAGTTTCCAAACTGATCAGTTGACCCTGAACTATGAAAAGCGATGTGCTCATTCTGGTGAAGAGAACTTGGCTAAGTCTCCTTCAAAGGGACAGTCCTCAGAGTGAGAAGGGGATGAACCAGTCTGTGTGGAATAATGGAGAAGCTCAGTCTGGTCAGTCAGTCCTTCCAACTACCCCCACACACAGTGCTTCTTCCAACACTTGCTTTGACCTCTACCACCCTAACAGATCACATTTTCAAGGACCCACAAACAGGTAGTTGTTCTAAGCTACCTCCCCTCCTTCCATATCTATATGTGTTTAAATCAAAGTGATCTACAGTATATCATTTATGTTTTCTTGTTAAGATACAACCTGCATACCACGTCTTTGTGAATTGATAATAATGACAATCATGCTACCATTAATTAAGTAAAACAAACATTATTCCTACTGACCATGTATCCTCCCCCATGTGTCATACATTCATATGCCCCAAGGGTTCTAACACAGACATTCAGCTGGATGTTGTGCAGAAGCCTGAGAAAGACCAGTTCCTGTTCTTTTTATTCCAGAGAAGATCACTCTCCTTGGTGACTATACTAGTAGAAGTTAATATTCTCCTACTAACACGTATTGTTATTATTTCTAGTGAAGTGGCTTTCTATTTCATACTATGTCAGTTGAAAGATGCCAAGTTAGATATTGCTAACTGGTTTTAATGGAGTATGATTTTAGATACTGATGTATTTGATGCCAACTTGAGAACTACAGTTGGGACATACAATTGTCCTTCAGTATCCTTGGGAAACTGGTTCCCCTATGAAACCTGCAGATACCAAAATCGGCACATTCTCCCACCCCCTATATAAAATGGTGTAGTATATGTATCTAACTGACACATAGTCTCCCATATACTTTAAATCATCTCTGAATTACATATAATACCTAATAAAATGTAAATGGAATGCTATGTAAATATATGGTTTAAAGAATAAAAAGGATACCTCGGGGGTTGTATCAGTACAGACACAACTTTGTTCCCTAATATTTTGTATCCAAATTTGGTTAAATCCACAGACATGGACTGAAGATACAGAGACCTAACTATAATATTATCTCAGCATTAAATAGCTTCTTGAGGCATCTATAATGATGTTTTTCTATCTTTTCAACTTTAGAAAGATACATATTCCTTTTTAAGTTTAGTTCTTATATATTTTGAGGAAATATATCTAAAGTTATGTTCTAAGCTTTCCAGAAGTAAATTTTCAGAATTTAATTCCCAATAAAATTCAGTATCACAATCAATAATTGCTAAACAACCAGAAATAAAATGCTTTTATGTCAAAGAATATTAATAAATATTACATATTCAAACAGAAAGGTTCTCACCTAGACTAATACTCCATTTATTTTGATGTGGTATATGAGTAAATTCTACACAAAAGCAAAACCTATGCTTTAAAGTATTAACTAAAATAATATAGGCATATTTATAGCATATTTAACCTAGCTATTAAATATTTGTCTAACTTCTTATACAAATATACCTGGCATGTGACTCAACACAGTTGACTATTCTGGATTGTTTAATAAATGTCAATTATTTCACTAGAGATTAATATGTCACTGTTTCTTGAAATATCAAAGGCCATTTGCCCCTATTATATAATGGTTCCTATATGGATCAATTTTCCAAGTTCCAGAGGCTATATTTTATGTTCTTAATTTCACTGATTGCTTTATGAATGATAAAATATCTGCATACTCTTTTTTTTTGCGGCACCGGGGATTGAACCCAGGGGCGTTCTACCTCCACGCTACACCCCCGGCCCTATTTTTTTATACTTTATTTTGAAACTGGGTCTCACGAAGTTGCGGAGGGCCTCACTAGGTAAAGAGAGAGAGAGAGAGAGAGAGAGAGAGCTGAGACTGGCCACGAACCTGGATCCTCCGGTTTCCGCCTCCCAAAGTAATGGGATTACAAGTGTGCACCACCACACCCGGCTTGCATACTCTTTTTCAAGTTGAAAAATACATTCCAGATGCTAAGGATGGCCTGTTTCTGTCTCCCCCCAAGTTCATATACTGAGGTAAATCACCAATATGATGCCATTAGGAGGTAGATTAGATCTACATGTTTCTGTTGTTCATAAATTACTCTGCTTATGTTATTTTGTTGCAGCAGCCTAAATATATTTAAGAGAACAAATATTTGAGGTTGTTGTGTAAGTAGACTCTGAATAAGGTATGTCATGTATCTAAGTACATGATGCTATATAGCTATAGATAGTTATATGTTCACACCATGAAATATTTTTCAAGAAATGTCATTAAAAATAGTCTCATCAGCCAATGTAAATGTTTGTGCAAATATTTTGTTCAGGAATTAATAGAACAAGCTCTTTGGTATGCTTGGCATAGTTTCTTTCTACCATCTACTGGTCATATTTAAATTATTCACCCTTCAGATCTTAGCTTAAATGCATCTCCTGCCAAAAAAGTGCCTGTGACCCGTCCACTTCAAACTAAATCAGCCCTTGATTACAATTTCCAATTATATATTTGTATGAGTGGATTAATATCAGCCTTCCTTATTAAATCAAAATCTCCAAGAGAGAGAAACTATTTTACTGTGCATGTAAGCAAGGCAGTGTCCAGAAATAAAGGGAGTATACAATGAACATGTATTGAATGAATATATGAATAACTGAATAAGTTAATGATGAATATGGTAATTGTGGTTCTGGGGAGATGACTGGAGAAAATATGGTATGGAAAAAATTTAGTCTGTAGCCAAACAAATCTGGGTCTTGATACCAGCCCCATACTTTTTACTAATTTAAAAAAATCTGCCCCTTATCTTTTTGTTAATATCCCCTACTAAGCTGAAGAGATAATAAAATTAGGTAATTTATTCACAATAATCCAGTGTGTATTAAATGTTTAAAGAAGACTCTCAGTTTAATGGTAAGAATCTATACTTTGGGGCCAGACCTGAATTTGAATCAGAGCTTTGAACTTAAGAACTTAGTGATATAGGAAAAAATATTCTCCTTGAGATTCTGCTTCATCATCTGTAAAGTGGCAATAATGTTATCTCCTCAAGAATTGTGAGGATTTGTGTGCCATATTTTAAATAAGATACTTGTATCACAGCCTCGCATATGGTAAGCACTTAGTATTTCCTTTCCTGATCCATATCACTATTTTCTGAATGACCCAAGCCCAGCCACACTGAACTCACTGAACAGAAATATTAGTAACGATTACAAAGACAGTAGGTATACATTTATATATAGATCCTAGGAGAAGGAATGTTAAAAGGCACAATGACCGTGGGGCAATGCCTGATTCAAGGATGCAGTCACAGATGGAAGTCAGAGTAATCACAGGTTGCTGCTGGAGTCACAATTTCTGGATTCAAATCCATACTCCTTCACTAATTACCTGGTCATATTAATTAATCACTCCAAGCCTTAATCTCCCCATCGTGGATAAAGATAATACCAACATATATAGTTTTTATGATAATTAAATGAGCCAATAAATCAAAAATACTTAGTACTGTGCTTGGCCCAGAATATGAACTCACAAAAACTTACTCAATATAAACAGAAGGGAATGAATCCATTAAAGATCAACTATATTTATAATGGCTCTGGGCTGGGGACTTTGTTCTCTTCCCTATTGGAAAATAAAGACACTGAGCACAATCAAGACTGTCTTAAAATATCTGTATCTATATCTATAATGGCACAGTATCCAGTAAGTTCAGCATTTATAACAAAGTGACTTAAGAAATATTCTACTTCATCTTCCACAGAAAGATCCAAATAAATATCTGAGAATTAATGAAGTGAAGAGGAATGAAACTGGTGTGAGACATTGGAGACAGAAATGATGAAGGGTTGTAAAATACAATAATTATAAAGCTAACCTGGAAAGTCATTAGTGATAAATTTATATCCCTATAGAACATTGATTTTTAAGTGAGAAATAAAGGTTTTGACAGCTTAAGGAGTTTATATTATGTTTAGTATTGCCACCCATTGAGATTATCACAATGAACTTGAAAATATATGCGGTGAATATAAAAAACATACTTTGAAGTTTCACTATATCTTATATATAGAAACCCTATTAAATAGAAAGAACATGATTTTACAAAGCACTTCAGGGAGCCAACCCCAGGGTTCTATAAATTATGTCTTTTCTTCTCATACTGATTAAGAGCTCAGGTTCTGAATCCAGTTTGTCTATCAAATCTCAGGACTAAGCCGGGCCCGGTGGTGCACACCTGTAATCTCAATGCTTGGGAGGTTAAGACTGCAGGATTGCAGGTTTGAGGTTAGTGGCCATGGCTTAGCAAGATCCTGTTTCAAAAATATACATATATATTTATATAAATTTATATTATTCATATTTATTTATATAGACATATATATACATATATATATTTGTATGTATGTATGTATGTATGTACATATCGTAGACAAAGAATTCCTCTGGGTTCAATTCAATCCTCAGTACAAAAAAATCCAAACAACAAAACTCAGGTCTATCATTTTACTAGAAAAATTTTTTAAATTATCTTGAGCTTCATTCATTCCATCATGATAAAGATTAAATGATCTTTGTGTGGTGTTGTATACCTGTAATTACAGTACTTGGGAGGCTGAGACAGGAGTATCACAGGTTCAAGGCCAGCCTCAGCAACTTGGTGAGACCCTGTTTCCAAATAAAAAATAAAATGGGCTGGGGGAGCAGCTCAGAGATAGAATACCCCTGGGATCAATCCCCACCACCATATACACACACAAAGATTAAATGAAACATTCATACATATATGTATCCAAATGCTATATATATATATATATATATATATATATATATATATATATATGTGTGTGTGTGTGCATTTATATATAAAGTGTATTTTTATATATTTTACAAACATACAGATATATAAAACATCTGGATTAAGAATTGGTACATAGAAAGGGATGAATTAATACTAAGTGTAATTATTAATCCAAATTTTTATTCTTGCTTAAATATTATAAAAGATTATAAAGAGCTAGGCATTGTGGAAGAGCACACTTCTACTCCTAGTACTTGGGAGGCTGAGACAGGAGGATCGCAGGTTTGCAGTCTGCCTCAGCTACTTAGTGAGGCCCTCTGAAACTTAGTGAGACCCTATTTCAAAATAAAAATAAAATAGGGCTGGGTTTAGCTCAGAGGTAGAATGCCCCTGGGTTCAGTCCCCAGTACCACACATAAATGAATGAATGAATGAATAAATATTCTAAAGGACAGTAAAAACCTAATTAGTTCAAATAGCAGCAGAAATTTTAGTTGCATGTGTTTTGCATAAACATGACTGAGAAATATAAGAGCATTAGCCAGGAGTTGTGGCATATACCTATAATCCCAGTACTTGGGAGACTGAGAGGGGAGGAGTAGGTTAGAGGCCAGCATGTAGTAACTTAGTGAAACCCTATTTCAAAATAGAAAGTAAAAAGTGCTGAGTATGTAGCTAATTGGTAAAACAGCACTCCTGGATTCCGCTCCCAGTACCAAAACAAAAAAACAAACAAACAAACAAAAAAAAGAAACATAGCAGGAATCAGCATTTAAAGACAAATTATATTACAACTCCAATTCCCAATGTTATGTCAATATTTATTTCTCAGGCTTCAATGTATTTTAATTTTATTTGGTTATAAAACTCTCAATTATAGCATTCCTGAACAAATACACACATTCCCAAGCAAATATAACTAAAAGTTATACATTTTTTCTATGATTGACTTTCTATTAATAACTTAAGCAGCAACGTTGCTAACCAGTCACTGAACTGATTCCCTGTTCTTTGTGGTCACAAAACTAGCCCTCTATTTGACAGGCTCCCCTATGATTAATTGTGACCACATGACTATTCCAACCAATGGGATGGACTGTGCAGAAGTGATGTGTGCCTCTTGAAAACTCAGAGCCTAAAACTCCTCATGCTCTTTCCTCGTGGTTAGCTACCAGATCTGTCTATGTTCATGTTTTTTCTATCAGTGTTATTTGCTTTGTTTTTTAGTGTTCTGTGTGATATTTTCCATTATCAGGCATGGGTTTTGGTTAAGAGATTAGTGTTGGGTAAGAGGTTTTCTGGGGAGTCAGGGAAACCAGAAGAGAGCACCTTTCAGAAGGCCGTGAGATGTGCCTGACATGGTGGTGCACACCTGAACTTGGGAGGCTGAGACAGGAAGATCACAGATTCAAAGCCAACCACAGCAATTTAGCAAGACCCTCAGCAACTTGGTGAGACCTTGTTTCACTTTGTTTCAAAATAAGATAGGGCTGGAGGTGTAGCTCAGAGATAGAATGCCCCTGGGTTCAATCCCCAGTATCATACCTGGCATTGATTGAGGTTATTTAGTCATATAACTCTTAAACAATTCTATTGGCTTACTTATGCTGTGACAACTAAAATAGATCCACAATAGTAAAAATATAGCTCCATTGATAAATATTTACAAAATTTATAAATCTCAACACCCTCTGTGTACTTTATACACTTTATGCACATAGTGGCAACAATCCTAGAAGGATCCATATTGCCTCCAAAGCTGTGGTTCACAGATTTTGTACTAGATAAGCCAATTGCTCTATAACATGTAGAACATCCGGAGTCTCCCACAGGTAGCCTCAGAGTCATATGTTTCCATGAACCCCATAAGAACCTGGCAGAACCTGTTGAGGAAAATACTCTCTTTGGCCCAGTTCCATGCAATGCTAAATGGAGAATGATTCCTTCTCACATCTATCAAGAACAGTTTTTTTTTTTTTTTGGTGTTTTCCTGAGCAAGAGATAATATTTTGTGTTAAGCCATGAATTTGGGGATCTTCTCTATTACAACAACTCAGATTATGTAATTAATGAAATTAGTTTTTTATGTTGTTCATGGTTTCAATAAGTTTGAATAACTAGAACAAAAATACCTTTTCACTCTAAAATGAAATAATTGTTTACTACATTGCTCAAATCTTCCATAATCATTCCATATGCATTCTAACTTATGGCAGAAATTGAATTTCTACTGTGACTTATGCTACTCATCCAGAAGCAGATTTTAGATGAATAATAGGATACATATAAAAGTGGGAGTTTATGAAATTCCAACATTTTTTTTCTTGATTCACTTTAACTAAACTATGGATCCATCTGCATCCTTCGTGTTTTTATAGCTTAAACTTCTTACAGTGTGAGTCTCAGTCAGTAATTCTAGCACAGTCTAACCTGACTAAACAAAGAATTTAGAAGGATCTCCAGACTCCAACCCAAGATTGTGAGAACATTTGGACTGATGATGTATTTTTCCAATTACTGCTTTCAATGTTTGCTGTCTATGAGCACATTGAAGCCATTTAGGATATATTATTCTAGTAAATGAGCAGACTGTTCACACACATTAAATTCCTGTTCCTGTGTAGATTGCAAAATGCAATACCTTTATCTGTTTCATGCTGAAATTAAAAGTTCATATTACAATTTCTTAGAAAATAAAACCATTATTTCTTCTAGAAAATGTAAATGAGAATGAGCATATATTATCATAAAAGTACTAAAATATAACCACTGTTTTTCTTGGTAATATGTCTAAGATTAATTTATTCTCCAAAGTTGATGTGCCCATAATATACAAGATTTTAACATTAGGATATTGAAATTAGGGAAGGTGAAGGGCCCAGGGCTCAAAAGAAAAATGAAAAAATTGTCTGTGAGTTAAGAGGTCAGGACAGAGTTGTTGGGCAAAATTACCAAGTGAATAAATATGTTTGGTAAAACAAGAAAGCCATTTTTCCTATTTTTTCATTTCATCTGTTCTGTCTTTATGACAAGAAGCTATGGCATTTTAAAGTTAAAATACCCACTATGATTATCAACATTTATCTTACATTAACATTCTACTTCTCTGAGAAGGAATATTTCAGATTTGTTTGGCAACAGTTGAAAATAAACTAGAAGACAGAAAGAAAAAAATTATGGGTAGTTATTGATTTAATTTCTACAAATGATGGCTGCCTATTTGTGAAAGCCTTACATTTGTGAAAAAGGAAACTTAGTAAATCTGATGTAGGATAGAAAAAATAAGTAGGTAAAAAGGAGACAGACAGGAAAAAAATAAAATATAACTTTAATATAAGAACCTGGTGCTGAAATGCTTCAGCCTTTAGTCCCCAAACCAGTTCTCTTTCCCAGGTCTGACTCTCCCAAATTCCTGGGAAATCTGTAGATCCTAGAGTTAACTAAAATAAACTATAATTGCCCTGTAACAAGACAGGTATGATATTTTGAGAAACCTATAATTTAGGACACTCTCCAGCTTATCTATCAGCCAGATAATGAAGATCCCAATCAGCCTGAGGACCCTAAGGGTCCAGACCACCAGACTACCAGGAACCGCCTTGGGACAACCGGACTGAGATCATCCTCCCTAAAGCTGACCAGACTACCAGACCAACATAAACCGCCTCAGGGAGTAGCAGACTGAGATCATCCTCACACACCTCCTCTAGCCCACCCCTCATGAAAGTCCTCTATAAGAAAAGAGCCCTGCACTTCCCAAAATGCCTTCCTCATACTGAGGTGGCCCACATTCTCTCTTGAATGTGGATTTCTTCCCTTTTCCCCAAGTAAACCTCTGTCCATGTCTCTGACTGGCACATGCTGAAATTCTTTTCTGTCACGTTAGCCAAGGACCCCACCGATCCTGAGTTCCTGAGCTGAGGACTCACCCCAACAAATCTAGAAAATCTCTTAAATATTTGGGACAAGTTGAATTTGAGATGTTCTATAGGTAGTTGGAAGACTAGTAGCGAAAATAGCAGTAACAATAAAATTTATTACCATAACTTCATACAGGCATTGTATCTGATGAACTGCAAGCATTACTTCAGCCCACACCATGAGTCTGAGGGCTAGAAAAAACTCTTCCATCTCAAAAGCATAAACCATTCTCCTACTATACAATTAAACTACCTTCATTTTTTCCAGTATTACAAAACAAAACAAATAATAAAATTCTCTCAATAATATGTATGGCTTCTTCCACATGTTAGATTATTCTTAGAGCCAATTTCCAAATTATTTTTATTTTTGTAAAGAGGAAAAATAGAATAAAAAAGTGAGGAATTTGAAGGAAAGAGAGAAATATGGTAGCTAAAAGAAAGTAATGGCACTAGGGAACCCAGAAGACAAAGGGTCCCAAATCTACAGCCTGAGTAAACCTTAAGACAAGGAGCAGGGAAAGTAATATTATGAAAAGGTCTATCTCAGCATCTTGACATCAATAAGACCCATTTTCATTTGGTAGCTATATTAGTTAGCTTTTGCATTGTTGTGACCAAAATATCTGAGAAGAACAACTTAGAAGAGGAAAGTTTTATTTGATTCATGGTATGAGATGTTCAGTCCATGGTCAACTGGCTCCAAGGCAGAAATATCATGGTGACAGGGTGGCATACCTGCCTACAATTACCACCCAAGAAATCCATTCAAATTATTAATCCAACCAGTGGACTACTTCACTGATGAGGTTAGAACCCTCATGATTCAGTTCCTTAACCTCCGAACATGGTTGCATTCCATAGCCAACCCACAGCAGTAGTTCAAACGTTGAGATCTGCCTTGAAAAGAAGCCATCATAGGATAAAATATCTGTCACAAATAAAGATTCCATTAAACAAAAAGCAAAAATAGAAAAAAAATTCCAAATTTTACAATATATTTTGTACGCTCTAATTTGGTTCTAAATTTTTTTATTATTTGTGGCAAGAGACTGTGTCTTGCATATCCTATTCAGAATACTTAGACTAAAGCTATTCTCTGATAGATAAGATAGATGGTTCATTTAATAGTCATTTTCAGGATGACCTATCAAAATATAATTTTTAAATTTTTGTTTTCTACTAAACTATGTCAAAGAAATGAGACAGATTCATGCTATTAAATGGTGTATAATTTTCAGCTAGCTATTATAAGTTAACTGTATCCATTTTCTTAGTCAAAGGCTATGTCTAGAAATTCCTGATAGATTTTAAAATTAAGATTTATGTCAATGTAAATATACCTTCGAGTATGAAATCTGGTATTAAATTACACAAAATATTATTGAAAATTTAACATAAGCTGTAAAAGAAATTATGAGAGAGTCACTTATATGAGCTAGCAAAGACTTTTTCCCTGACTAGTTAATAATGACCCTGAAGTAGATGAAGGCTCCGTCAAGTTCATGGAGGTTTCTGAGGAATTCAATCCTGGGCAGAGGCTCTCAAAGAACTGCAGACTAATGGCTGGTTTAACCCTGTTGTCCAGTGTCAAAGGAGCCATTCATTTTGGAGCGGTGTGCCCATCAGCTGCTTTTTAAAGATGCATGCGGTACATAACTAAGCTCAAACTAGGGCAGCATGTCAGGATTTATTTCCCATGAACACAGCTTGATTAAGGTGGCCCTCATCTGAAATGTGCAAAAAGATGGGGAGGGACTTTTAAATAAGTGTCATTAAGGTCCAAGGACAGGCTTAAGACAATGGCTTACTTTAAGTAGAGGTGAGGTAGGTGGGAAGGAGAATAGAAAATTA
This sequence comes from Glis glis, assembly GCA_004027185.1. Taxonomy (NCBI): domain Eukaryota; kingdom Metazoa; phylum Chordata; class Mammalia; order Rodentia; family Gliridae; genus Glis; species Glis glis. Next base: position 62,191 of record PVJS01003149.1, read on the forward strand.
CAATAAGCACTTATGAGATTTTGGAAAGCAACCTACACTGAAACAATGAAACAAAGGCCCTTGGGGGGGGGTGCTGCTCTCTGTCTTTCTCTCTCACACACAAATGCACACAGTCGTGTATTCTTCTCTCCAAAATACTTTCAATGAATTCACGGATATATGTAGAGACTGATTGCTGCCACTGATTTTCTCACTCAAAATTGTAAAATTGGCTAAGATCTTAGGCACCCACCCACCCTTCCTGCCTCCTTTCAGTTACCCCACTTAAACCCAGTGTTCAGTGTTCAGTGTTTTTTGTTTTTTGTTTTGCGGTACCGGGGATTAAACGCAGGGGCATTCTACCTCCGCGCTACGTCCCCAGCCCTTATTATTTTATACTTTATTTTGAAACTGGGTCCCACGAAGTTGCGGAGGGCCTCACTAAGGAGAGAGAGAGAGATGGAGAGAGATAGAGAAAGAGAGAGAGCTGAGGCTGGCCGCGAACCCGGATCCTCCGGTCTCTGCCTCCCAAAGTACTGGGATTACAAGCGTGCGCCATCACGCCCGGCTCTGCGTTCAGTGTTTTTATATGACTCCCAGCTTCTCAGAACGTAATGGGGTATTTTTCAGGCTTTGAACCATTCATTCCCTACACTTGTCATGAAAACCTACTACTCAGTAACCCTCAGATTTTACTGTATAGTAACCAATACATCTTACCAGAATGAGAGGATAATGACCACTTAAATCTACAGACCATTCATGGAGTACTCAATTTTCACAAAACATATATCAGTCCTATAGAGAATAAAAGATGTGACAGTGTTCTCAAGAAACATACATTCTTTATAAATAAACAGAATATAGGGAGAATATGGCCAACAGTATGACAGAGATACAAAGACAAAAAAAAGGCAAAAAAAAAGGAAATGTAAAAGATTGATTTCAACAAAGAAAATTAGTGAAAGCTTCAGGGAGGAGATGAAAAATAAAAAGAATCTCATTAGACTTACGCATAAAGGAAAAAAATTATGTGGACCTTTAAAGTACTGGGTAATCCAGGTGTGATGGCACACACCTGTCATCCACTACTTGGGAGGCAGAGACAGGAGGATCACTGGTTTTAGGCCAGCCTCAGCCACTTACTGAGACCCTCAACAACTTAGCAAGATCCTGTTTCAAAATTTAAAAAAAATAAAAGGGTTTTGGGGTGTAGTTCGGAGGTAGAATGCCCCTGAGTTCAATATCCAGTACCCGCCAAAAAAAGTATTAGGTAAATACCAGTTAAGTCACAAACAAACAGCCAGAGGAATATGCCCAATGTTTTTCTCCTTTTATTGATAAACAGAGACTTAAGATATTGGATGGCCCAGTTCAAAAGTAGATATTTGAAACACAGAACAATGGGAGGAATAGCCTGAATCCTATCTAAAATACAAGCAACATCTACATTTTAATTTCTTATCTTTCTCTTCAGTAACAGTGCTATCACACTAGACAACTTCAAATTTTACCCTGGACATATGCTGTCCTAAAGACTTACGTCATAATGTCTTTGTTTCTTCCCCTTATCACACTACAGCCTTGCCATCTCTCTGAACCTCCCCCCAACTGTCACTTGCTGCAACTTTCCCATCCACCAATTTCCACTAAACATCCTTATTTTCCTCAGAATTCCATTAGTTCCTAAGCCTCCCAGTTCCATTTCTTCTCTATCTAGTACTCAGTAATCACAGTGACACTCTTACAGCAACCTTAGCTCACTTGTCCTCTGCCCTTTGCCCTTGCTTTGCTGACTGTGCAAACAAATCAGTCTCAATCCACTCTTCTCTAACTCCTCTCCTCTTCTGCCCAGTGATGCTAAAGAATTTGTAAGTCTTCTGCCATTGTGTCATTATAAATTGTGATTCCCCACCCTTGGCTGGGTCTTTAACACTTCGGTATCCATTTAATTCTACCAGTGACTTTCTCTGAAATGGCTGTTCCATGCCATGATCACCATTCTCAGTGATTTCTCCTTGGATTCTGCCCCTCCCACCCACCCTCAGCAGACATCCTTTGCTGCCCACTTCACAGACAACAACCTGAGGCCAACAGCTGGGAGTCCCTGACTTTCATTTCTTCCTCATCCAGCAAGTCAGACATCTCCCTGCTGTCTGTCAAGGAGGAGCAAGAGTCTCTCGGCAATTCAAGGTTGATTTCACTCCTAGTCTGCTAGAACACTCATTAATTCCCACCCATTTTTAGTTCAAGTTCTTCTCTCTTAGCTCCTTTTCTTCCACAATGAACATGTTCAACGTTCCTCTAACCTTCTCTAAATTAACCTCCTTTCCTGAAGGAACCACATTTCTTTTCTTTCCTGTGCTTTTTGCTTTGAACATTTATTTTCAGCAGAAATCACTTTCTCCTCATTGCCTTTTCTTCTTCTATTTGACATCCGTATGGCATTTGGACAGTGTGTCTTCATTCAGACACTACAACCACTTCACTCCTACCCTACTCGTTCTCATGTTAACCTACCTTACTGACTGTTTTTCTTTGTTTTTTGTTTTTCCCTTACTAATCATTCCTTTTCTCATTTCATACTTCACAAAAAATCTCTTTTGCTTTAAAAATTCCACGAAAAATATATCTAATAAACACGACTCCTCTGAGATTCAGGTTCATAGCTTATACTACTTATTAATTATTAGGAATAAGCATATTAAACTTAACATGCTTGTAAATGAAGAATCATTTACTCTCACTTATCTCTTTCTCCAGCCAAACAAAACTATTTAATTTGATTACTTGCATAGATCCAAATTAATCTTGCTACAGCAGCATCAAGACATATGATCTCTTGTATGAACTTCTGAAGTATTGGAATGAGTTGTTTTCCCCATTCAAACCATGTTCCACATGATAGCTGAAGTTATTTCCTTCAAAATACAAATTATATCATGTACTAATGTACTAATGGCAAACCAATGATTGCACAGTTAAGTCTAAACATAATTTGACATATTAAAGGCCTGGCTTCATCTCCCCAAACAACTTCTTTTATCAATAGTCATTTTCACTCTTTGCCATAGACTCATCTATGCATCAGACACAAAAATATTGAGGTTCTGGTATACATGGTCATTTAATGCTGTTTCTGAATCCATGTATTTATGTAATCTGCTTTGTTTGGTCTTCCTCTCTTCCTTCAAGATTCATGTTATGATCTTTTCTGTAAAGCCTTTCTAAATCACTTTGTGTCATACTGTATTAAAATGATCTGTTTATTGTACTCTACCATCATTCCATGAATTCCTTGAGTGTAGTTCATATTTATGTATCTCTACCATGTCTACTTTCCACAATTCTACTACACAGAACTCCTTGGAACCCCAGCATGTAAAAAGTTCCTGGAACTTATCAGGAGATTTTTTTTTGAGTGCTACTATATGCAGTGACATAAAAATAACTCGAGAAAAAAAGGAAGTAGGAACATTATTTGACCTGATTATGATCTGAATATATTCCAGAGCAAATACTTAATGCTTCAAGAATAATTTCATATACACATTTATCATTCTAAATATAATGGTTTCAATGTTATATGACATATTGGAAGGGGAAATATGTGTGGTCCTTTCAATATGCTTTGCAACTTATCTTTTATACCTTTCCTTACAAAATTAATTAATAAGTATGGAGCTTTTTATAACACTGTCTGTCTTCATTTTATGAACAATGCAGCTGAGAGCTGCCCAGAGGGATTTACTGACCTGTCCTCTCTTAAGACAAGGGCCTGCCCATTGCTTCATACTTATATTTGAGTGCTTAAGAGTTAGACTATTTCCTATTAAAATGGAGATATATGTTTTTCAACAATGTCTAACTTTGAGAGTTTGTTAAAAGAGCCAGTTTGTCTGTTATATATGAAACATTTACTATATTTATATTTTTTAAAAAGGCACTGTATTTGTATGTGCAGAAAGAAAGAAAGAAGGAAATCTCCATGGAGGGAAATGATAAAAGCTGAATAATGTTAATTTTTACATTTTGATGTGTTGGAAAAATGAACCTCTGTGTATTAGGAGGTTGCCAACAAATATAAGATACATTTCCTGCCTTCATTGAGTGTATAATCTATTTTGAAAAATAAGATATAGACATGTAAAAAATGGAATAGCAGTGAAACTTAAAATAATTCAAAAGAAATATTGCAAGTCGGTCCATTATGAGTTATCAAATAAAGGTACACAAGCAATAATTTCTATAGGAATTCATAGAAAAAAATAAACCCTTTCTTCAGGAAATTAAATGAAGGTTTTTTTGGTAACCACTCCCAGTATGAATATGAAATAAAACAGTTTAAAAAGTTCAATCAGTAAGTGACATTTCTTTTCCCTAGGAGACTTAAGACCATTTTGAAAAGGGAGGGTATGTCTATCTGACAGTGTCATTACTGAAGGAATAAATGCCATATCAGACATATCAGAGTTAAAACACAGAATTACAAAAAAATCCTGAAATAGAGATGCTAGGCATGGGACAATTGTTATTTCTCTGCCCTTTGAAGGGCACTAGGGGATCCTTGGGGAGCATTGTAGGAGACAACCTTTACTGCTGCGTGCTATCTTCTCCTCCAGCCAAAGATAATCCCTAGCACTGTGGAGCCCAATAGGACTTTGCTGTTTGTCAGCCTTCTAATAAATAGTTCAGCCTATTCTCTGCAGTGGACACTAAGGCCATGTTGATATGGCTTCGGGCTGAAACAGCAGCCAGTGAACTCTGATGTCATCCACTGTAGTCCCTCACCATGCAAAGTGCTAGAATCAGCTGAGGGACTTACAAACTACTGCTGCCTGGACCTCAGCTCACACAATTAAATAGAATCTCTGGGGGTATGCTAGGGCATCATTCCTTTTAAAGCCCTCCAGGTGATTCTAATATGCACATATTTTAATAAACACTGTACTAAGTCAAGATCAGTGCTTTTCAACCCAGACATGGTGGCACATGCCTGTAATTTCAGTACTTGGGAAGCTGAGACAGGAGGATCATAGGTTCACATCTAGCCTCAGCAACTTAAGGAGGCCCTCTGCAACTTAATGAGAACTTGTTTCAAATTTTACAAAATAAAATAGGGCTGGGGGTGTGGCTCAGAGGTAGATACCCCTGATTTCAATCCACAGTAACACACACACACACACACACACACACACACACACACACAAATTCAGTGCTTTTTAAACTTTCATGTATGCATAGATGAACTGGAGATTTTGTTAAAATGCAGGTTCTGACCCAGTAAGTCAGGGTAGAACCTGAGATTCTTCACTTCCAATAAGCTCTCAGGTGATGCTACTACTCTTGGTGTAAGTTCCACATACTGAGTTACAAATCTTTTTAGTATTACTTGACAGAGTTATTTAAAAAATCTCGAATAGTAGACTCCACCCATAAGAGATTCTGATTCTGTGTCATGCTTTCTGAAAATTCATAATTAAAATTCTCAGACAATACTGACTCCATTGTGTAGCACAGCTATCTTAGAGGCTCCTGCTTTGAGGTGTTCAAGGGAAATACCATCTACCTTGAAAGCTGAGACCATCTACATACTTAGGTGGGGCAGCCTCTCAGTGGAGGTAGTGACAGGAGCCGGACTACTGTAAGAACAGCATTGCTAAACTCAAGAAGGGGTTAATTTCTCCCACAGCATCTCAGACATCATCCTTATCATCAAAGTCGCCTGTTGGATTAGATATAAAGTGCTATCCTCTTTTCCCCTGAGAGAGCTCCACACCTCATTTTCTAGAGATCAACTCCCATGAAAATGCACTCATTTCCTCAACAGAAGAGATAAGATATACTAATAAGTTGAACTTAGACATAAAAAATAAACCTCCTAAAATTGGCTACTAGTTTGCTGAATCATTTTACATCTCTCTTGAAGAAGTTAAGACAAAAGAACTCAGAAGAAAGCTTCAGATGAAAAAAATAAAGGATAAAATGAGCTCTTCCCCCTCCCCCCCAGGTAACAGGGCATATGATTTAATATGCATTTTGGGTGTTTAGTATATGTATGCATGTGAATACATGCAGAAAAAAATACACACAGAAAGATGATGAATTAAGACTGTTCACTCCTTCAAGTAAACACTCATCTCAAAGTCAGAGATTAGGTTTGATTCCAGCTCAGTGACCAGGAGCCTCAGCTTTCCATCTGTAACATGAAGGATGTGAACTGCATGATAATATGAGCAACTGCTTCTAGAGTCCCTATTATGTGCCAAACAATGGATTAAGTTGTTGGCAATTCATTAGTTCTCTTTACATCCCTATGAGACACACTATGTTGCATATGTTTTGTGGATGAGAAAAAAGAGGGGAAGGAGAAATGACTTTTATTGCCCAGGGGCAAATATGATCAAATAGATTTAGTTTCTGACCTAGAGAAGCATTCCATAGGGTTTTTCATTCAGCAACTTTTATTAAATCTACCTTTGCAAACTTGAAGTTAGAATTAGCAAGACAAGCCTTTGGGCTCTAGAGTTGGTACATTTAAATAGATCTCTCATTTCCTTGGGTTAGATCAAAGCTGAACTAGATGGAGCTTTTTGATAACATCATAGGGGAGAACCCACCCAAATAGAAAAGGGAACTGGGGAGATACAGAAATCAATCAATTCAAAATAATTTTGTCTATCTCAGACCAACATCAGCAACTTTAATTTATATGAATTGGAAGGAATAAGAATGGGAGTGTTTAGGAGGGAAAGGCTCACAGAAAGTCTGTGTGTTGTTGGGCTTCCCTCTAAACCAGATTTTTATAAATGCTGTCAGTTTACCATGAATTGGGGATCATCCAAATCCAGGAAGATAACCTTTTAAGAGACAGAAATCTTTCCTATCCCAGGGCTCAAAAACCATAAGAAACAGATAAATTAGACAAATGGCAAGGATTTCCAAAAGGTCTGCAGTTAAATAGAAAGGGTCCCATAAACAACATACCTTACAATATTTAGGGACAAATAAAAGCTTGGCTCGAACTATCATCATTCAAAGATAAATAAACAGAAAAAAGAGGAAAAACATCTGAAACATAAATAGGGGAAGAAAATAATCATACACTGAAAGAAAAAAATCAAGAGCATATTTTTTAAGATGATCTATTCTATGAAGCAGTATTTAAGATGATATATTTTAAGGAACATTTGAATATTTTTGATAGTAATGATTTTACTTGCTTAAGAAAACACCAACTTTAAAAATATTTGCATATTTTTATCTATTCCAAAAAATAGAAAAAGATATAAAAGGAAGAAATAGGATGTTTAGAGTTAAAAAATAAGTAAATGACCCACAATTAAAATATTAGGAATGATAAAGTATATAATCAATCTTAAAAATATAAGTTGTGTGGAGGACAGATTGAGTAATCTATGCAGAACACAAAAAATGTAAACTGACTAAACACAGGAAATGAGGCATTCATCATAACAAAAAGGTATTGGATATATATAAATTAAAAAAAAAACAACTATCCATATGTAACAGGAAAAATCCATGAAGATATTATTTCAAACAAAAATAAAATCTTTGTCTATGGAGTAAAAGAGTTTACCATAAAGGAGGAAAAAATGGCTTCTACAACCTTAAGACATAGACATAGTAAATATTGGTTTCCAAAGATATGGAAAGGAAACATAAACAAGAGAAGACATAAAGGAAGACAAAATATGTCCAAATGATAAATGTAAAAATGATAAACTCAGCTATTACAAGAAAAAAAACTCCTAGATAAAAAAGAAACACATATTAAACTAACACTTGAAAATAAAATAGACCAAAAAACCCTAAGAATAATGCTAAACAATTAAAAAATTGTGTGTGTGCTTGTGTGTGTGTGTGTGTGTGTGTGTGTGTGTGTGTGTGTGTGTGAGGTATTTCCTCAAAGTAAAAAACAGTATTATTAGTACAGAAGGGGTAAAAGCTAAAAAATCACTTTTTTTCTATTACTTTTTTGTTATTTTGGAAAGGTACAATCCAGTCTAATAGCATTATAAGGTTTTTATAGCCATAACACAGCATATATCAAAACATGTCTATGTAAGAACACACAGTTTTACTTGGTTCTAGTTTCATGTGTTACCTATAGCACAAGCCTTTCCTAAGCTGAATATTTATCAGATGATGGGCAATCATGTTGAGCCCTCCTGAGACAAAATGTCCTTTGATAGCAATGTCCCTATTTTCTATTTTACAGCTGTGTCTGTGAGTTAATTTGAATATTTCATTATTTTATCCTTATTACTTTATGATAATGAGTAGAAAATGGGAAAATAAAAGTGTTAATATTAGTATTAATATAATCAAGATCAAGATGGCCTGCTGAAGTGGGGCTACAGGGAAAATAATAAATTACAAAAAGTAGAAAGAGTGTAATTCACATTTTCTGACCACGACAGAATAAATCTAAATTTAATAATAAAAGCTCAGCAGAGAGCTCCTTAGATTTAAGCAGGTCAACTGTGTTTAAAAATGTGAAGGAAATGAATAACTTTAAAGAGCACTCATGAAATGATGGAAATAGACTATTGAATAATGTCTGTAAAAGGCAAGTATGGATTATCTGGAATAATCTTCAAATTCACAGGCTGAGATTTTAAGTGCATCTATGAAAAGAACATTCATAGGTCCACAGCAAATAAGCAGACAACTTGCTACAAACAACTATATTCAAAAATAAGTAAGGCATTTATTCTAGTCTTGAAAATATTTCAGAAGAGTGTAGATGCAGTATAACTCACATTTTCTTTTCTTTTCTTTTCTCTTCTTTCTCTTCTCTTCTCTTCTCTTCTCTTCTCTTTTCTTTTCTTTTCTTTTCTTTTGTGGTACTGGGAATTGAACCCAGACACATTCTACCTCCGAGCTATACCCCCAGACCGATTTTTTATTTCTTATTTGTAAACAGGGTCTCACTAGATTGCTGAGAGCCTCACTAAATTGCTGTGGCTGTCCTTGAACCTGCAATCCTCCTGTTTCAGCCTCCCAAGTACTGGGATTACAAACGTGCGCCACCACACCCGGCTCATAACTCACATTTTCTGACCACAATAATATACAACTAAACATATTGAAAAGTTGAAATAACAGAGAGTAATGTACTTTTTATATTCTATTTGCCACTGCATCACCCACTCCCAATGCTATGTTTGCCCTTTTCTATATCCTGCTTTGAACCATGCTTGAATTTGGGCTACCTTGGTCACAGGTATCCCTGTGGGTTTTGGTCATTAGGGGTATTGGGTAGAAATTGAGGAGAAGAGAAAGCATTTTGACATCTCATTTTCCTTTACAGTCAAAACTTTTGTATGGAATTCTATTTTCTGTTGGACTCCTGATTAATTTAATCATAAGGAAATAATAAAAAATCATATATATAATAACATAAATATAAACATACTAAAACTAATTCTAAAACTATATAATCTGTTAACAGAATATTAAAATTAGGCTCTTGACCTCAGTTTTGGCAGAGACCCCAAAACTAATTCTAAAGAATTGGCAGATAGGAATATTGTTAGGCCACCTGCCTTTCTATACTATAAAGGAATTAACTAGAAATCACATTTGTTACTATTAGTCTTTCATCCACCTGAAGAGATAAATTATTAAAGTTGAATAAGCCAAGAGAATTGGAGATTGGAAAAGTAAATTTGGGGGAAAATGTGAGAATTCAGTCAAATTTTTCTCCTGTATTGAAGTAGGGTGGGGTGCAGCCCCCCCATATTGCCTCTTCTTTTGAGAGATAATTCAGGGAAACGATTTATAGTATTTGGCTAGTGGTTTAAGACATAGGTAAACAGCAAAATGGGTAAGGACTCCAGCTGAGCAATCTATAGTCTAAGGAGACAAGTGGGGTGAAATGGTCTGGAACAAAGAGCGGAATGAACCCATTAGACATTTGAAGCATTTGAACCAGATGTGGAACCAGAGAGAAACAGAGAGAGAGAGAGAGAGAGAGAGAGAGAGATTAAGAAGAATGGTGCCAGGTGTGAGGGGGGAAGAGACAGAGTCAGAGAGAAAGAGTGTTATCCCAGAGTTGTCTTAATGACTTTGTGCATAAGAATGTACCATGAAAGGGCCTTGAGATCTCCAGAGAGAGAATCTGTAAGGAGATGGGCTACTAAGAAGCAGGGGCTTTAGAACTTAAAGAGGTCACCTGGGGAGTGCTTCACCTATAACAGAAGACTAGAGTTGAGGGCCCATTTTAAAGGAAAATGGTCAGGGAATCTTCTAGAGATCTTAACCTGGGTCTACCCTTCTGATACATATTCAACCTGGGCAGAGAATATCTCCAAAGACTTGTTAAAGAAAAGGAAGAGGAAGGAAACTTCCACCTCCTTCTAGGTGGCTGCTTCTAGAAGTTGTGCTCTAGGGATAGAGAGGAGATGCTATTAAAAAATGTGGAAACATAAGAGTAAATAAAAAATGTGGAAACAAGTTAACAAATAATGAAAAGGTTAAATAAATCTAAAGTTTAAATGTTAAAGGATAAAATCAAAATTGAATCCATTATCCATATAGGAAATAAAAAATAAGGAACATATAAATAAAAAATAAGAAAAGAGAATAAAACTATATAAGTGAATGAATCATGAACCTCTAAAAATACATAGGAAAATGAAAACAGAATGGATGAATATATGATTTATAAAGAAATATAAAATTATCCAAATTGAATTAAGGAGAGGTTGAAAACAGGAATAAAACTGATTCTATGAAATACATAGTGAAAGTTGTAAAAAAATTATTTTTCAGTAAGCTACCAGCTCTGTTTCTCACTTCTAATACTGCCTTCCCCTACGCCTGCCACCTTGAAACTTCACTGAGCTGCATTAAAGAGAATTTTTAGAGGGTGAATTAGCAAGATGGCGATGGAATAAGAGCCCCTGAACGAGCCTGTCTCAAAACTGTCTCAGAAACGCCTCAGGGACTCAGAACTAAACAACATCGCACAGACACAGAAGATCCAAAACCCAAAATCCAGTAACCCAAGTACGAATACGCAGACACAGAGTCTACCAGCTTCAGAATGCCACAGAAAGCTGCAATCCTGTGACGGCAGGATTGGTAAGGAGCCATCTTACCCCGGTCCCTACTGCAGGGGCTAACAGCCCCCGGCGCCACAGACAGATCTGAAGGAGAAACCAGAATAGAATTCCAAAAGTGGTGGGGCCATCACAGCAGCAGATCGTGGGCTCCTGCCCCAACCGAGCACCTCCCCCTCCACCGCGCTACGAGCCCGCGCGATCCCCAGCACTCTGCATCTGAGCCTCGCATCAGCCAAGATCAGGGAGGCCTCCGTGCCCAGTGCCCTGCACCCTGCACTCTGCGCACTGCGCCGTGCCCCACTCCCCATGTCCCGCCGCCCTGCACAACCGGGTAGCCAGCTGCGCCCTACCACGCGAGACCGGGGCAGCCCCGCCCCCTGCGCCCCGCTTGGGCAAGCGGCACCTAGGCCATGCAGACAGACATGCCAGCCCAGGCAACCAGCCACATCATCCTGTGCGAGCAGGGAGAGCTGGGTACTCCACGGCCCCTCGCACCAAGCCAGACCCGTGCGTTCCGTGGCCCCACGCCCCCGCACCCCATGCCCTGCGGCCCCACGCCACCATCCCAGACCGGGGCGGCACCTGCTGCTTGTGCACCCTCGGCTCGCGCCCTCACAGCTCGCGCACCATGGCCCCGCGACCTGCGGCCCTGACACCCACCTACACAACCCGCGCCATCCTGCACAATCAGGCAGCCAGTCATGCCCTCCCACGCGTGACCAGGGCGGCCCCGCCCCCGGTGCCCGCATAGGCCAGCAGCGCCTCTGCCACACGGGAGACCAGACAGGCCGGCTCCGGCAGCCAGCCACATCATCACGTGCGAGCCAGGAGAGCTGGGTACCCCGTGGCCCCTCGCCACCAGCCAGGACCCATGCACTCCGAGGCCCCACACCCCTGTGCCCTGTGCCCTGCAGCCCCACGCCCCCAGCCCAGACCAGGGGGCCCACAGCCTGCGCACTCAGGGCTTGTACACCCTCGGCTTGCGCCCTCTCGGCTCGCGCCCCGCGGCCCCGCGGCCCTGCAGCCCTGCGATCCGCCTACACAAGCCGTGCCATCCTGCACAATCGGGCGGCCAGGCGCACCCCCCCATGCGCGACCAGAGCGGCCCCACCCCCTTTGCCCGCCTAGGTCAGCAGCGCCTCTGCCACACGGGAGGCCAAACACGCCGGCCTCGGCAACCAGCCACATCACCCTGTGCGACCAGGGAGAACCAGGAACCCCGCGGCCACATGCTGCCAGCCAAGGACTGGGCACCCAGCAGCCCTGCGCCTTGTGTCCTGTGGCCCCACGCCCCCAGCCCAGACCCAAGCAGCCCACGGTCCGCCCCCTGCAGCTTGCGCCCCAGCGGTCCCGCAACACCGCGCCCCACGACCCCATGACCTGCCTACACAAGCTGCTCCAACCCACACAACCAGGCGGCCAGCCGCACCCTCCCACGGGGGACCAGGACGGCCCCCACCCCCTGCCTTCACGCATGACCAGGGTAGCTAGCTGCGTCCAGTCTAGTCCAGCTGCGCAATCCTAGGCAACCCAGGCAGTCAGACACATGAACCAGTGCGACACAGGCAAACAGCCACGCCGTCCAGCACAACCAGGGCAAACAGCCGCGCCCAGCCCAAGCCAGCTGTGCTGTACCGTGCAACCCAGGAGCCCCTGTGCTGCACCTCTGAGCCTGGATACCCTCTGGTGCTGCCACTTAAGACCTGCACAACCCTCCACATGGCCTTAGAGCCTGGGTACGCACTGGCACCACCACTGAATTCCAGGAGCCCAAGCACCTCACGAGGGCCCGTGTGCGATCCTTAGTACCGTGCCTCAGCGCCTGTGCACCCCCAGGCACTACCTCCTAATACCCAGAGCTCGCACTCCCCAGGGCCTGTGCGAGATATGCAGCACTGCACATCAGAGCCCAAGCAACCTCCAGCGATGCCCCCTGAGACCCGGAGCATGTGTGCACCTGCGCCTCAGAGAGTGGGTATCCTCCGGCACCGTCACCCACGCCTCGGAGCCCACATCCAACACCTCACCTTGAAGTGCACCTCACGTGCCAACACCTGAGCTCTGGACCCTGTGTGCTCCCCCACACACACACCGCACCCTGGTCAACAAGATGAGAGGGAACCACAACCTGCAACGTACTAACGCAATTGGGTCTACAGGGATCAACAAGAGGTCTTATACATAGAAAGGAAGATGATGCGGAGGCAACAGAAACACAAATTTGAAAACATCAAAAATACGAGAATGAGGAACAGTGAAGATACAAGAAATACTCAGAATGCATCAAGTAAGATTACTGATACTGACCTACAGGAAATGCAAGACGGAGAATTCAGAATTTTGATCTTCAGAATGATGAAAGGCCTCAAAGAAAGCATACAGGAGATGAAGGAAGAAGTTGAGGCTCTAAGAAAAAATCAGAAAGAAACACTGAACGAAATGAAAGAGGCAATGAACGAATTAAAGACTGCAATAGAAACCAACTCTAGTAGGCTTGACCACATGGAAAACAGGGTATCACTACTGGAAGACAATTCATTCAAAACTGAAAACACAGTCAACGATATACAGAAGATATTACAACACACCCTGGCCATCCAAGAAATACAAGACAATGTAAGACATCCTAATCTAAGGATAAAAGGCATGGAAGAAGGATTAGAAACACAGACTAACAGTATAAAAAACCTCTTTAAAGAAATAATCTCAGAGAACTTTCCGAAAATAGAAAAGGACTTGGAAATTCACATACAGGAGGCATATAGAACACCGTTAAGACAGGACCAAAGAAGGACCTCACCATGCCATGTAATAATTAAAATGTCTAATGTAGAGGCCAAAGAAAGAATCTTAAAAGCAGCAAGAGCAAAAGAAAGGGTGACATACAGGGGCAAAACAATAAAAATTACCCCAGACTTCTCAACCCAAGTCAGGAATGCCAGGAGGGATTGGTATGGAGTACTCCGGACTCTGGATGAAAACAACTTCCAACCAAGACTGGTATATCCAGCAAAGCTATCATTTAAAATTGATGGAGAAATAAAAACGTTCCATGATAAGCAACCACTTAAAGAATTCATGAGGCCCAAGCCAACACTGGAGAAAATCCTAAAAGAAATAAATCAAAAAGAAGGAAAAACAAGCAATTTTCAGAACCACAGGAGAGATGAACTACACCAGGTAGATAACTAAACAAGGAGATTTGTCACTACAGCAAACAGAAAATAAAACTCAAAATGACAGGAAATAACAATCATATCTCAATAATAACATTGAATGTCAAAGGACTCAACTCCCCATTTAAAAGGCATAGACTGGCAATGTGGATTAAAAAGCATAATCCAACTATATGCTGCTTACAAGACACTCACCTTCAAGCCAAAGATACTCATACACTAAAGGTAAAAGAATGGAAAAAGATATATCATGCAAATGGAGATGAAAACAAGCAGGGGTAGCAACACTTATATCAGACAAAACAGACTTTAAACTAAAACACATCAGAAGAGACAAAGCAGGTCACTTCTTACTAATAAAAGGAACACTCCAACAAGAAGATATAACAATAGTAAACATTTACGAAACAAATGTGGGCACACCCGCATTCATAAAACAAATTCTTCAGGACATCAGGTCCCAAATAGACCCAAACACAGTAATATTGGGAGACCTCAAGACACCACACACGCCACTAGACCGATCCTCCAGACAAAAGATGAATAAAGACGGTTCAGACCTAAAGCAAACCATAGACCAGATGGATCTAATAGACACATACAGATTATTTCAACCAGCAACAACTGAATACACATTTTTCTCAGCTGCCCATGGAACATTCTCGAAAACAGATCACATACTGGGTCATAAAGCAAGCACCAGCAAATTCAAAAGATGTGTTATAATTCCCTGCATCTTCTCAGATCACAATGGAATGAAACTGGAAATTAACAACAGGAAGACCAAAGTAATCACATACATACATGGAGACTGAGTGATACACTTCTGAATGAGGAATGGATCAGAAAAGAAATAAGGGGAGAAATAAAAAGATTCCTAGAATTAAATGAAAACATAGACACAATGTACCAAAATCTATGGGACACTTTGAAGGCAGTGTTAAGAGGAAAATTTATAGCACTGAATGCCCACATAAGAAAAACAGAAGGCATCAAAATAAATAACCTAATGACACACCTCAAGGATCTTGAAAAGCAGGAACAGACGAATCCCAAAGCCAGTAGGAGGCAGGAGATAACTAAAGTCAGAGCAGAAATTAATGAAATAGAGAATAAAAAAACAACACAAAGAATCAACAAAAAAAAACTGATTCTTTGAGAAGATTAACAAGATTGGCAAACCACTAGCTAACCTAACCAAAAGAAGGAGAGAATCAACCCAAATCACCAAAATCAGAAATGAAAAAGGGGACATCACCACAGATAGTGAAGAAATCCAGAGGATCATAAGAAACTACTTTGAAAACTTATACTCCAATAAAATGGAAAACCTAGAAGAAATCGAAAGATTTCTAGACACATACAACCTACCTAAATTGAACCAAGAAGATATAGAAAACATGAATCAACCAATAGCA
>PVJS01003150.1:0-20183 GCA_004027185.1 Glis glis
AGCTGGGCGTGGTGGCGCACGCTTGTCATCCCAGTACTTGGGAGGCTGACACCGGAGGATCGCAGGTTTGCGGCCAGCCTCAGCTACTTAGTGAGGCCCTCCGCAACTTAGTGAGACCCTGTTTCCAAAGAAAGAATAAAATAGAGCTGGGGGTGTAGCTTGGAGGTAGAATGCTCCTGGGTTCAACCCCCAGTGCCACAAAAAAATAAAAATAAATAAAAATTTTTAAAAAGCCGGGCGTGGTGGAACACGCTTGTAATCCCAGTACTTGGGAGGCTGAGACAGGAGGATCTAGGTTCGGGGCCAGCCTCAGCTACTTAGTGAGGCCCTCTACAATTTAGTGAGACCCTGTTTCAAAAAATAAAGAATAAAAAAAAAATAGGGCTGGGGGTGTAACTCAGAGGCAGAATGCCCCTGGGTTCAATCTGCAGTACCAAAAATAAATTTAAAAAGCCAATGAAATCACACTGCCAAGAACCCACTGACACCAGCCTTCTCTCTCTCCTCTGAGCATCCACCACCTACTGTTCCCGCTCCCCAAAACACCCTTCCTTCGGCTCTTCCCCGCTGACCCCTTCCATCCACTTGGTCTGCAGGAGCCAACGCCACCCCCACTGCCGCCCTCCCCTCCTAGTCTGTGCAGCTTCCCTCCTGGCCCTTATCGCTGTCGTATTACCTCACACGGGGATGTCTACCTCACCTTTGTCAAAAAATACCCCCACGAGACTAAGGACCTCATTTGATTCGTCCAGTAGTGTATCCCTTAGTTCCGGGGTAGCACCCGGCACAGAGAGGGCAGCCAGCAAAAAATACAGGTAAGGGGGCAGCTAGAGAGCTGAGGACAGAGAGATCAAGGGGCCAAGAAAAGAGGGAAGGGCTTGGGGACAGGCAGGATCTGGTCATGGGATCGGCTACTGCCAGGAGCTGTTACAGGTGCACCCCAGGTACCGCCTGGGGCTTTAGGACCGGAGACTAGTCACGGAAGGAGCTGGGCGCAGGGGGAAATCAGGCAAAAGTGCGAATCATGTCTCGGCCAAGACAGCCGGGGTCCACCCGTGTGTAGGAATATGGGCCCAGAAGACATGCCAAGAGGGGGCGAGGCAGGACCCCCGACAAGACACTCCGGGGCACTGGCCAGGTTTAGGAGAAGATCGCCAAATAGTGGGGGCTTCCCTGGACCCCAGGAGAGAGGCGTGGTCAGCCTCCAGCACTGGCGATGGCCTCGGTGCCGGAGGCGGAGCCGCTCACTGGCCGCTTCCTTTCCAGCCACACAACACAACCTCCCGGGCCCTGCGCCCGCTCTCACCAGGTTCCGAGGAAAGCCAACTTGGTCAAAATCCTAAGGCAAATGGCGACAGATCAGAAATGCCCACGAGCTGCGTGCGGCCGGTGCTTCCTGCACCAACTGTGTCTTCTGTGGGACAGAGCCCTCCAACAGTAAACAACAGGGACAGGAAAGAACCTTCAAAGCTTGGACGTCTCCCAGCCAGGTGGAGACATGGCCCAGTTCACTTGTCAGAAATAAACGGCAGATGAGCCGGGCGTGGTGGCGCACGCTTGTAATCCCAGTACATTGGGAGGCGGAGACCGGAGGATCCAGGTTCGCGGCCAGCCTCAGCTCTCTCTCTCTCTCTCTCTCTCTCTCTCTCTCTCTCTCTCTCTACTTAGTGAGGCCCTCCGCAACTTCGTGAGACCCGGTTTCAAAATAAAGTATAAA
The DNA here is from genome assembly GCA_004027185.1 of Glis glis. Taxonomy (NCBI): domain Eukaryota; kingdom Metazoa; phylum Chordata; class Mammalia; order Rodentia; family Gliridae; genus Glis; species Glis glis. The sequence continues at coordinate 1,718 of PVJS01003150.1, forward strand.
AAATAGGGCCGGGGGTGTGGCGCGGAGGTAGAACGCCCCTGCGTTCAATCCCCGGTACTGCAAAAATAAATAAAGAAATAAAGAAATAAACGGCAGACCAAGATGTCTGACTCCCGCATCCACAGAGAGATCTGGAAACGAACCCGGGTGCCCGACCAGGAGGCCTCTCGGGAGGACCTGAAATCCCGGCCATCGGGGGCCCCGCTGCACCCACACCTTCCCAGAGGCCATGACGGCGGTGCAGCGGGGCTTGCCCTGGGCACGACAGGCCACACCAGTCAGAGCCTTGGGGACGAGGCCGGTCGAGCATTGGACACACACTAGCTGGCCAGCAGCACCTTGCGGCCGTGGGGGCCACACGGGCACGAATTACTCTACTCCCTCATCATGCTCAGGCCCAGGAACATGAACGCCGAGAACTGAGCACCAAGAGCTGCGAAGGCGCGCGGGGTGGGGCAGCGCCGCGTCTCAGAACCGCGAGTGTCCTTATGTTATTTCTGCACAGTGCTCGAGCCGGGCAGCGGGTCCCAGGCCTGCTGTGCTGCACAATCCCAGGGCCCTATGCGTACGGAGCAGGGTGCAATGCCCTGGAAACAGCTCTCTCTGATGTGCAAGGCCCTCTCTTATCTGTGATAATGTCATTTGGGAACATGCTATGTATGCCTTTTAGATTTTAATGTAAGCATAGTAAAGGCTCTGAAAAGTCCTGCAGCAAATTTTTAAAAACCTCGGTTAGATTCAGTTTTGTTAGATTCAGTTTTGTTTTGTTTTGTTACACCTTTTAAAACCCTGGATCCTGCCAGGCGTGGTGGCACACGCTTGTAATCCCAATACTTGGGAGGCTGAGACTGGAGAATCACAGGTTCATGGCCAGCCTCAGCTACTTAGTGAGACCCTGTTTCAAAATAAAGAATAAAAAATAGGGCTGGGGGTGTAGCTTGGAGGTAGAACGCCCCTGGGCTCAATCCCCAGTTCTGCAAAAAAAAAAAAAAAAAAAAAAAAAAAAAAAAAAAAAAAAAAAAAAAAGATCCTTCCTGCACAGGATTCCTCCTAAAAGCCTGTGGGGCAGGGGTCACACAGAATGCGCTCATGAAGCCTCCTTCAGTGGAAGACCCTCCTGCACCCCAGTTCTCCCAACATGTTGTGAGCCAGCCAGCGCCCGGAGCTCACCTCCCTGTGACTGTGAGCCTGGCTGTGTCCGGAAAGACATCTCAGGGGACCCGAAAGGGTCTCCAGGCTCCCCAGCTTCCTCTGTGATGTCTTGCAAACCTGCGTGTGGATCTGGGCCTGCAGCAGACGCTGGGACCCCCCTGGGTACCGGTGGTTCCTCGACCCGGCGCTCGCCATTTGTGTTTAACACAGGATGTGGGGCAGGTAGGCGGGGTGGGAGGGCCAGCACATTTCCCACTCTGGAGCCCAAACCATCCCCGGTCACAGCGGGGAGAGCTCCTGCCTGCTCAGATCTCATTTATTCATAAAGCACCTCATCTCCAGTACAGTCCCCCGAGGTCCCTGCAGCGAGGTCCAGTTACAGACGCGTCTCCTGACCCGCTGCCACGGGCGTCCTGCGCTGGGTGAACTCTCTCCACCGGGTAGATCACCTCCGTTAGAACAGGCACCAAGACATTCCCCTAGCCACTGGGGGTGTCAATCGTCCAAGGATGGACGGTGCATGGGTTTTCCATTCAAAATGGAGCTGAGTGACCCTCCCTCAACCTGCCCTCGATTACTCAGGTCAGAAGATCAATTATTTACACAGCGACACTATCGTGTTGGCCGTCTGAGGCACGTGGGGTGGTGTGACCCTACAGCAAGCGGCCCCAGAGGTCTTTGCTTGACGAGTTTAGGAGACTTTTATTAGACAAGCTGTAGAAACCACTAGAAGTCACAAAAACCCCAGATAACCCAGCTCTCCAAGACCTGGCATAAAAAAGTCAACAGTCTCTGTGTAAAGCACAGAAGTAGTTTCTTGCCCCAAAGTATCTGAAGCTTAGTACCTGCTCCTAATAACTACTGCAGCTATTTTACAGATTTCTGCCTGACGTTCTACTCCTCAGCTGGGTTCCTGAGAGTTAACTTTCCAAAATAATTGAATTTTCAGGGGGTGCGGGTTGAGCATTTTTGAGCTCCAACGTGATGCTCAAAAAGTTTCAGATTGTGAGCCCTTCCAGATTTCAGATTTTTGGATGAGGGATGCTGAGCCAGGCAAGTCTTAATGCAAAGAGTCCCAAACCTGAAACACCCTGGTTGCAAACCTTTTGGATAAGGGCTACTCGACCACGTGTGTAACGAGCAGCAGGGGCAGCAGACACCACCACGGGCTTCCTTCTCTGGTTAAGAAAACTCCCGGCCGGGTGCAGCAGCACTCACCTAGCATCCCAGCTACTCAGGAGGCTGAGGCAAAAGGATCGCAAGTTCTAGGTTGGCCTCAGCCACTTAACAAGACACTGTCTCAAAATAAAATAAATAAGCCGGGCGTGGTGGCGCACGCTTGTAATCCCAGTACTTGGGAGGCTGAGACCAGAGGATCCAGGTTCGCGGCCAGCCCCAGCTACTTAGTGAGGCCCTCTGCAACTTAGTGAGACCCTGTTTTACTAAATAAATTCTTTTATATTCTTTAAAATTTAATTCTTTAAATAAAGAATTTAAAAAAATAGGGCTGGGGGTATAGCCCGGAGGTAGAATGCCCCTGGGTTCAATCCCTGGTACCGCAAAAAATAAAAAACAAAAAAACAAAAATTAAATAAATAAATAAAAAGGGCTAGGCATGTAGGTCTGAGGTAGAACACCCTAGGTTTGATCCTCAGTGCCACAATAAAAATACATACATACATACATGGAAAAAGAATCTCCCCTCACCCATCTGTGTTCTAGAACTCCTTGTCTTTGTTCTGGAACTCCCTGCCGTTGTTCCAGAATTCCCCATCTTTGTTCTAGAACTCCCTGCCTTTGTTCTGGAACACCCCTCTCCCCCAGGAGAAGACTCCAGAGTCTGCCAGTCCTCTCTGTCTTTCAGCTGCACCTTGCTGATCTCAGGTGAGTCCCAGGAACACCACGGCCCCTTCCTCCCTGAGATCGGGGCCAGCTGCCCCGGCATGACCCGTGCCTGGCTACGTCCTCTACCCACAAGCCCAGCACCTTCAGACCCACACAAAGCCTTCTCCCATCTGCTCCTTGGCCCGGCCGCCCTCAGCTGGACTCTCCATGACGGAGGCCACCGCGGGCTCCCATCAATGCGGCTCTGTGTTCCACGGCACGCACGCGCCGGGGAGCTGCCTGCAGCCTGCCCGCAAGCCCCGTCCCCCTCAATGGCCGCCCTCCTTCCTCCTCCCCATCCCCCCCACGCACAAAGAAGGGCTCTCAAGCGGGCGTATTCTCTACTAGAATAAAAGGAGGGTAGCTTTTTTTGCTTTCTCTTTTCCTGTCCTCAATCTAAATTTGGCAATCGGAAAGAGTAGAAGCAGCTAACGGGACCCGGTTCATGACCTCGGTGGACGCTCCAGTGACCAGAATTGCCCTGATTTGCTTTTCCTATGGGGCAACTGGAGGGGACATCTCAAACTGTCACCACCCACCCTGGTGGTGACACACACAGGAAACGCCTGCTGGGAGATGCAGGTGCCGGCATCACGTGTTATCTTACACAGAGACGCTGAGGCCCAGGAAGGCTGAGGCACGCACCTGGGCCGCAGGTGGGCGCAGGTGTGGGGCCCCTCCTGCAGCAGCGAGCTAACAGAACATCTTACCGTCATCCAAGTAGGTTTGGTCCAGGTTCTGTTCCTGCTTAATGGTCACTCCCGCGGGCAGCACCTCCTTCTGCTCGCTCACTGGGGGTCCGTTTTTGGCGGCTCTTTGGCCGGTGGCGGTCTGCTGTTGGATGACAGTGGGGTAGGATGCTGGGCTCAGCCTCGGCCCCTGGCTGGCGGGAGGCGGGCCAGGCCGGGCGGCGCCGGGTGCGAAGTTCTCGCAGTACATGATGTGCTGGAACTCCTGGTGGCCCCCGCAGCGCAGCTGCTGGTTGGTGGGCGAGTAGTGGATCACCGGCGAGGCCTGCTGGTTGGCCGGGGTGGAGTGGAGCAAGGCCGGACTCTGGCCCGGGGAGCCGGCGTGGACCAACACGGAGCGGTGGGCGTCCGCAAGGGACAGGGGTGTGGCCATGAGGGCCGGCTGCTGGTAGCCCAGCAGGCTGGGGCTCAGGCTCTTGTTCCGCTGGTAGAGGACAGCCGCTGGGCTCTGCTGCTGGTACCGGGCATCAGGGGATGAGAGCCCTGAGCGGAACTGCTGGCAGGGGGCCATGGTGGCCACCAGGCAGGAGGGGGACTCGGCCACCATTGGGTGCTGCGGGTAGTAGGGCTGGCTCCCCAGGCCCCCGTGGGCGGGGCTGCAGATCAGAGAGGGGTCGTACTCATCCGTGGGCTCCGTCTTGATGGCTGGGACTGTGAGGGAGAAAAACATGGGCTGTACCAATCACAGCATGCTGGGGACACGTACAGAGGAAGAACGGACAGAGGCCGGGACCTGGCTCTGGGGGTCCGAGTGGGTGGACAGAGTCTGCTGATGGGGCTCTGCCACTTGTAAACCTTGCGAAATACAGGCTGGCATAGTGGCACACACCTGTAATCCCAGTACTTGGGAGGCTGAGACAGGAAGATCACAGGTTTGAGGACAGCCTCAGCAACATAGTGAGACTCTCAGCAACCTAGCGAGACCCGTTTCAAAACAAAAAAATAAAAAGGGCTGGGGGTGTAGCTCAGAGGTAGAATTCCTGAGTTCAATCCCTAGTAATACACACACACACACACACACACACACACACACACACACACAGGCTCCCTATGCACATGAGTTGGAAACTTTATCCTGGCAATGACTTTAAATCACAGGTCTTTCCAAATCAGAAAGGTGACTGGTAGGATTGATTTGGGCCTGGCACCGTGGCAACCTAACTCCCCATGCCCAGAGCTCAGAGGCAAATGCCTACGATTAAAACCTACAGGCATGGTGGCGCACACCTGTGATCCCAGTATTGGAAGGCTAAGACAGGCAGGTCACAGGTTTGAGACCTTACCAAGACCTTATTTCAAAATAAAAATAAAAACAGCTGGGAGAGGTGGTGTACTCCTGGGATCCCAGTACTTGGGAGGCTGAGACAGGTGGATTGCAGGTTCAGGGCCAGTGTGTGGTAACCTAGTGAGACCCGGTTTCAAAATTTTAAAAATAATAAAATAGGGTTGGGGGTATAGCTCAGGGGTTGAATTCCCCCTGGGTTCAATCCCCAGTACCACAAAATAATTAATAAATAAAAATAAAAAGGGCTAGAGGTAGAGCTCACTGGTAGAGCTCCCCTGAGTTCAATCCCCAGCGCTCCACACATACAAGATTAAACTTCCCCTCCCCTCCTGACCCCAGCAGCTCCTGTCCCTGCCCAAGGACTTCCCTCCATACCCTGTGTACCACCTGAAAGTCCTTCTCTGTCTTCTGTGCTTATCATCTGACGTCCTCCTCCAGAGGCAGCTCCTCCGGGGAGGGTGCCTGTCTCTCTTGCTCAGTGCTGGGTCCTCTGGGCCCAATCACAGCTGGTACTTCTACTGCACCCAGATATTTTCCGGAATGACCAGATAGCAGCCATCACCCTCTTCCACTCTGCAGTACTTGCTGCAGGCTCAGGCCTCGGTTTCCCCATCTGTTACCCTGCAGTAGCAAGCATACCTACCCAATGGGGCTGGCGGGAGGATCGAATCGGATGCTTGTGCGTGGCACAGTACACAGTGACTGCTATACAGAACGTGCTTGGTGCTTGGTGCTGCTGCTGCTAGTGCTGCACCCCTGGTATTGATACTACTACCATTCAGGCTGTCACTGTTGCTGTCCCCTTCTCCCCACCCGACACCTGTCACCAGGGATGGTCCTTGTGTTTACTGCAGCATCCTGGGCCCAGGGGTCCAGGGATCGCTGTTGTTCTCCCGGGAGTGAATGAGTGAGCGATAGGCTGGAACCAGGTGCAGGGTGAGGAGATTCCCGGGCGCCGGGGCTTGGAGGAGGCAGGACAGCAGCTCCGACTCTGACCACCAGAATCGTTTCTCAAGATGCATTCAAGGGATATCTCGGTCCCTGGCCCAGCTGGACAGGTATGAGTGCTAGGCGGACCCGAGAAGTCTCACTCACACCCCAGAACAGAACCAAAGACCTCTGCAGTTAGACAGACCCTCGAGCCGCAGCCTAGAGCCCACGCCGCACGGCTCTCTGGCACTTGGGGTCCTACAAGGCCTAGGTAGCCTGACCGCTGCTCCTGACAGTGTGTTACATCAGTCCCTGAAGGGTGGCGTCCTCCCAGGACCCCAAGCCTGAGGTGTAAGACGCCGAAGCCGGCGGCCCCTGGGCTTAAGGCCCCAGCAGCCCAGGAGCTGCGTGTGTAAGAGGACGCGGGCCTGGGCGGTGGCCGGCCTCAGATTGTAGGTTTCGGATCTTAGAGGCGGCCGGCAGGTCTTTCTTGGCCTGGGAAATTTGTAGCCTCTTTCCCAAGGGAGAGCTCAAAGGAACAGGTTTTAATTAGAAATCACGCTTCCCTGGCTGGTCCTGTCTAGCTAGTCTGCAGCCCCCATCATTACCCAACACATCAGTCATGTCCATATTAGCCACCAGCGGTGGGATCCCGTTAGAAGGTCAGTTTCATGTGGCCGGGGGGGGGGTTTCATCTATTTTGTTCATTGCTTTGTCTATAAGCTACAGACAGTGCCTGGTACTCAGATATTTTATGAATGAATGAATGAATGAATGAATGAAGCCAAATGGTAGCCATTACCTTTCTAGGAAATGTGTGACTTTGTGGGAATGAGGCCCATTGGCCTGATTGTCTACCCAGGCACCCCATCTGACCCACTGTGGGACCGATGATTCTGCAGGCTTAAGGGCATATCCACCTCTGAACTCTAGAATGATCGAATCTAAGACAGGGACAAGAGGTGTCTGCTTAGCAACCTTCTGTCATACCTGTGTACACTTGTCCTTCTCTCCCCCTCCTGTCCCCTGCAGGAAAATATTAATAAACTGAGCTAAATATTTTCTGTGCATTTGATTTCTATAATTCTTTTAAGAAAGGTGCTATCCGAGAGATGAGAAGAACGAGGCTCAGAGAGGTTGAGTCACTTGCCCCGGAGAGCCCAGCTGGGAGCGGACCTCAGTGGTCCCGAGCCCTGTTGCACCTGTCCTGCCTTTCGACCCGGAAAGGGAGCCAGGAACCACTTCTTACCTGGGTGGTAGGTAAAGTGCTGGGGCTGACTTCGTTTTCTCTTCCCGTTGATGACGTAGAAATTCACCTTCACGGACGTGCGGATGTGTTTGTTCCGATACTCAGGGATCTCAACGAATAGCATGTTCTGGAAGGAAGGAGTGGCTGTGAACTTAGCTGCGGCCATGCCTCTGTTCTCACCCAGACCCTAACTAAGCAGCTCGGCCAGCCCAGCTCAGAGCAGGAGTCTTGGCACACTCTCTACCTTCACGGGCAAAATTTAAGGGGCACTTAACTCTTTGGCTGTAGCCAGAAAAGATGCTCTCTCAAAGTATATTAAGGTGCCGGGCATGGTGGCGCACGCTTGTAATCCTAGTACTTGGGAGGCTGAGACCGGAGGATCAGGGTTCGCGGCCAGCCTCAGCTACTTAGTGAGGCCCTCCGCAACTTAGTGAGACCCTGTTTCAAAATAATGAATAAAAAATAGGGCTGGGGGTGGAGCTCAGAGGTAGAATGCCCCTGGGTTCAATCCCTGGTTACTGCAAAAAAAAAAAAAAAAAAAGTATATGAAGGTATTCTAGCTATAAATCAGAGGTCTGGCACTCAAATGTTTATTTCACTCATCAGTGCAATATGTACTTACTGGGTACCTCTTAGGTCCAAAACGGTAGGAGATTTTGATAAAGTTAGGAAGCATGAAAGGAAGGAAAGAGAATGCGGAGGGAGAGAGCGTGGCAGGGCCCGTGGACGCGGGGGTCTAAAAGCTTTCCTGGGGGGCTTACGGGCTGGCTCTTGTCTTTATCCACTGTGGCTTCCATCTCCCAAATTTGTTGCCCATCTGGAAAGCAAAAAAAAAAAAAAAAGACAGATTTTGAAGGAACTATAGGAAAACAATGGTTTAAGACAAAAAGTCACCAACTTGGGTTTATCTTGTTTATGTGTTACAGCAGTTGAGTGAGGTGTGCACGTGTGCGCCTGTGTGGACCTATGTTTCTATTCACATGTATGAATGCTTCTTTTTCCAAAAGGAAGGTAGGTCGATCATAGAAAGTTGAGCCACAACAGAAAACAGAGATTGCTCAGAATTCTACCGTCGTTACCTTCTTTATCTGTATCTGAATACCTATTTCTCTATTTTTTTATAAAAAAAGTAGTTATACATGATACTTGGTTATACGCTTTGTTTAGCCAAAGGCTGTTTCCAAAAGGTCCTGCATCCGCCAAGACGCTCACAGGGGACTCATTATGGGTCTCTGACTGTCCCAGACATGCCCGCTCCATTGTCTGAGAACACAGGTGGTTTAGATATTCTGTCCTAAGAGGGAACTCGGTGACCCACACGGTGTCCTAGCTCATGAGTCACCAGGACACATGGAAACCCGGGAGCCCACCCGGCACCTTTCCGGCAACAGAGAGCCTGGCTCTGCCGTGAGTCATCGCAGCAACCGACGAGAAGGTTCTGCCCAACTGTCAATGCTCCTTCGGGGAGCAGCGAACGGTTTCCCCATCCGGGGCCAGCAAGTCGGTCCAAACACAACTTTGCATTCCCAAATCATAGGTCTCTCTCACTGACCACCTACATCGGCCACTGGGCCGTTGTCAGCTGAAACCAATCATTTCCAGAAATGTTTCCACGGTGTTCTGTGGAACACTGATTCGGAAGGATATTAAATGGTTTTATGAGAAGGGGGAAAAGTTCCCCGAGCTAAAAAGCATTTGGAACATGCCGAGTCAGAGCCCAGTGGGTTTCTTGACCACAGGACCCTTCAGGGGCTTCGAATGCACCTGCAGAGCCGCTCAAGGTGGCTCAGCATGTGCCACCCTTTGACCACGGCACCCCTGTCCCCTTCCTGAGCTCAGTGTTCACATCTTCTGTGACAGCTCAGCTTTGAACCCCCATAGTCTCTGCTCCAAGGCTCCCCCAGAGAGATCAGGGGTGCACGTGCTATTTGAAGCTACTAGCACAGAACATGTCCGCCCAAGGGAACAGTACGTCTTGTGACTGCTACTCGAGCCAGTGCAACCGGGGTGACCGTGCGGGGAGCAAGCAGTGACAAGCTAGGGCTCTCATGACAGTGGCTCTGCAGTCTTGGCTGCACCGTTCTGTTAGGTGCAATTCCTGAAATGACTAAGGAAGGTGCAGGCTCATGCAGAAAGGGAAGAGGAGGGGCTGGGGGCACAGCTCAGTCATGGAGCGCCTGCCTGGCATGCACCAGGCCCTGGGGTCATCTATGGCATTGTGCAAAAATGAAAGAAAGAGGCCGGGCATGGTGGCACATGCTTATAATCCCAGTACTTGGGAGTCTGAGACCGGAGGATCCAGGTTCGCGGCCAGCCTCAGCTACTTAGTGAGGCCTCCGCAACTTAGTGAGACCCTATTTCAAAATAAAGAATAAAAAATAGGGCTGGGGGTGTAGCTCGGAGGTAGAATGCCCCTGGGTTCAATCTCCTGAACCACCAAAAAAAATGAAAGAAAGAAATAAGAAAGGAAGAGAAGGAAAGGGGAGAAGAGAGAGAGAGAGAGAGAAAGAGAGAGAGAAAGGAAGAGGTGAGGAGAGGAGAAGAGAGGAGAGGAGAGGAGAGGAGAGGAGAGGAGAGGAGAGGAGAGGAGAGGAGAGGAGGAGGAGAGGAGAAGGGAAGAGGGAAGCACGCTCTGGTTCCTGTAGCAGGAACCAAGTTATATTCCTGTTCCCTCCCACCACATCGTAGGTGTCTATCTCATGACTGAATACACATAAGTCTCAGCAGCTCCGAAGGCTGCAGAGGGGCCAAGAACAAGCCAGAATATCAGACACTGCTCAAAGGGACGCAAGCAAGGATGGACAGATGGACGTCACGGTATTTGAACTGAAGACCTCGATGCCTGGTCCATCCATGGCAAAGCTCAGCAGGGACGATCCTCATTTCTATGTCAGGCAGGTCAAAGGCCGTTGATAGACATGGAGGTTACTACAGAGCTACTCAGCTGGAACCCCTTCAAAAAAGGGGGTCCTCCTTCGCCGACTGCAAAGTGAACCCTGAAACCAGAGATCAAGCCAGAAATTCATCGTGGAGACAATGATGGGTCGATGTCTGGGTTGTTACCCTCTTCCCTGGCCCCTCCTTGGCTAACTTCTTTTTTTGTGGTACTGGGGATTGAACCCAGGGACATTCTACCACTGAGCTACACCCCCAGTCCAGTTGTTTGTTTGTTTGTTTGTTTGTTTGTTTGTTTGTTTGTTTGTTTGAAATAAGGTCTCGCTAAGTTGCTGAGGGCCTCACTAAGTTGCTAAGGCTGGTCTTGAACCTGCGATCCTCCTGTCTCAGCTTCCCAAGTACTGGGATTACAAGCATGCGCCACCACGCCCAGCTCCCTGGCTGAGTTCTGCCATGACAGAAACTAGGCTATTTCTACCATGAGCACAGCCACTTGAAACAAAGGAGCACCCTGTAGCGCTCGCCAGGGAGGGGGGCCAGGTGCCTGGACAAACCGTCAGAAGGCTGAGCCTCCGCAAAGCCTCGTGCCGGCGCTCAGCCTTGACCCGCGCCAGCAAGGGGTCATGAAGCTTGGAGAATACAAAATGCTCACGTGCAGGCGAGGGTCGCCCAGAACATGGCTCTCACGGGGTGGCTCTCCAGGCCTTGGGGTCCAAGAGACCCAGGGGGGAGGCCATGTCCCCTCCCTGGTGGGCGTGCACGGGGACTGAGCCCCACCCACCTGTGACCCGAGGATTCCCACTCACAGGTGGTAAGTAACCTAAGAAATGAGCCCGCCCAGCGCCATCAAAGGGGGAAACTGAGGCTCAGGAAGAAGGAGCTCGTGCAAAGACATGCATAACCTTTAAGCAACGACTGGCTCAGATCAGCGCCGAAGGAGAAGTCCTCCAGGTTCCTAAGCAGAGATCACCAGCCCCCGAGAGGCTGAGAAGGGTGCCACCCGGGCAGGGTCCTCTCAGGGTCGCACCCACCACAAAGATCTTCTCAATCCTGCTTCCCTGTACCCCCCGGGAGAGCCTCGAAGCTCCACGGGGCCTTCCAGGCCCTGCACACCCTGGCCCTGGCCCCGGCTGGTCCGGGTACTGTTCTCACTCCAAATCTTAGGGGTACCTACCACGTGCCAAGCATTGCTCTGAACCTCACAGACATGGACCTGATTGTTCATGGGCCCCCTAAGAGGCAGGCCTGACCCTCACCCCCATTCCATGGGCAAGGCCACCCAGGCACAGAGAGGCCGGAACACTGGCCAAAGCCACACAGCTCACAGGTGGGGAGGCCGGATTTGAGCCCAGCATGTGTTAATATTGAAAAATAAGCATTTTTTTTTAATTCGAAACGATTAGTAAACATTCTCTGACTGCAGTGATTATCATTTCTGCCTGCAGGTGTGGACTGGAGGGATTTACAAAGGGTCGGATTCTGTTGTGGGAGAGGGTCCACATGCTTCATTTTCTTTGCTTTTTAGAAATGGGTTTTTTTTTGCCATCATCTTAACTTTAAAAGAGAGAGAGGGGGCAGCAGGTGTGGTGGGGCACACCTGTAATCCCAAGTGCTTGGGAGGCTGAGACAGGAGGATCACAGGTTCGGGGCCAGCCTCAGTGACTTAGCAAGACCCTGTTTCAAAATAAAATAGGGCTGGGGGTGTGGCTCAGAGGTAGAACGCCCCTGGGTTCAAAAGCCAAGCATGGTGGCTCACACTTGTAATCCCAGTACTTGGGAGGCTGAGACAGGATGATCACAGGTTTGAGGACAGCCTCAGCAAGAAGTGAGACTCTCATCAACTTAGCGAGACCCTGTTTCAAAATAAAAAAATAAGCCGGGCGTGGTGGCGCACGCTTGTAATCCCAGTACTTGGGAGGCTGAGACCGGAGGATCCGGGCTCGCGGCCAGCCTCAGCTACTTAGTGAGGCCTCCGCAACTTCGTGAGACCCAGTTTCAAAATAAAGTATAAAAAATAAGGCTGGGGTTGTAGCTCGGAGGTAGAACACCCCTGGGTTCAATCCCCAGTACCGCCAAAATAAATAAATAAAATAAAATAAAATAAAATAGGACTGGGGGTGTAGCTCGGAGGATGCCCCTGGGTTCAATCCTTAGTACCAAAAAGAAAAGGAAAGACGGAAGGAAAAAAGGAAAGAAGGAAGGAGGGAGGAGGGAAGGAAGGAAGGGAGTAAGGCGGATCTACATTTTCTGCCCTGGAAACACACCTGCTCTATGCAGACTGGTTTATGTGATGCAGCCAGCACCCACAGCATGAGGCCATCTGCGAGGGCTGACTGTGTGGCTGACCGTCAGGAGCCTGCGCCCCAGGTCTCCTGCAGGGTTCTGCTTCCGCAGGTCTGGGGGAGGGGGACCTGCACATCCTCCTCCACTGAGCCAAGAAACGAGGAGAAATATGGGTGGCTTTGTTTGCATTTTTATCATTTTTAAAAATAAAGTATTTTTCTTAAGAAAACAAACAGTGTACTACTTGCTCTCCTCCATCTCCTGGGAGCCCCGTGCGGGCAGTCTCGGCAGAGGCCGGGTGGACGTGCAGCACCAGCGCAGAGCAGGCCCCTGTGCAGGCTGTGGGGGCCTGGGAGGAGCCACCCATACCTTCCCACCCTCGAGGGGTCCCCAGGCTGGGGCGCGGAGCCTGACATCTCACCAGGGCTTAAGAAAGATGCGGACTCAAGGCTACTCACTCTCCTGGGATGGGGCCCTGCCTCCCCCCAGCACTACTTGACTCAGCCACCGGGCAGTCTCCAGCCCTCCCGGCCACGCGTGCTCCATGTCCACACCTAGCTCCATGTCCACCTCCTGAGCCCTCTTCTCCATACGTCCCGCGGCCAATCCCTTTCCCCTGCAGGCCCCGCTCAGGGAGGTCCCCTGCGCACCCCCTCTCACTCCTCCTCCTCTCCCACTACCTATCGGTCCGCCATCTTCCCCACGCCAGGTTCTGAGCTCTCCAAGCACAAGTCCATGCCTACCTTCCTGTCTCCTTATCCCCAGCACCAGAGTGTCCGGCTTGTAATAGCTGCTTATTAAACACCGACTGAATACATGAGAGCTTGACCTCAGGACGCCCCAGTGCAAAGCCCCCAGTCAGAGCTCAGGAAACACCGCGCCACAGGCCGCTCTAGCAGAAGGCCCCACAGAGGACCCCTGGGCCCAATGGAAGAGCCCCTTTTGCGAACCAACCAATGAGAAAGGATAGGGGACACGGGGCAGAGGAGGAGCCACACGGTCCAGTCAGCGCAGCTCTGTCCCGACAGCACTCTCAGTAGCATGGACCAGCAGTTCTAGATGACCCACCGCCCGACCCGCTCCAGCCTGGGGCTCTGGGCAGCGCTGCCCACGTGGAACCGCGCGGAGGGAGCCACGCACACTTCTACCGCACGGGGCTGAGATAAAATAAAGGCCTTTGGTTTCTCGAGCAGATGTCCGGGCAAGCTTCCCCGTGGTGCTGTCAGCCAGCATGCAAAAGGCCCTTTCAAGTCTTAGAGGGGAAGAGAAGGGAGCCAGGCGCTTCGGGCAGAGGGGCTGGATCCAGAGGAGGCTCTGCAAGAAAAACCCGGGCAGGGGGCACGGCTCAGTCAGCCATGGCTGACTTTGTGCGCTGACTTCGCTGCAGCACCAGCTCTGGCCTGCAAGACCGCGGAGCACCCTTGCTGGCGGCTGCACCGGCTCCTGCTCCGCTCTGCAGACAGCTCTTTGCTCAGCCATGGAACGCTGCACACAGGGAGCAGGAGGGCTGGCAGGGGTGGGGCTGGAGGCTTAGCAGGCAGCCTGGATGAGCCCCGGCTGGTGTCAGCACAACACGCACAGGAGGCGACATAGCGCATCCACGCAGGGACCCTGAGCGTGCCGCTGGGCTCCAGGGCTCGGGGAGGAAACAGAAGCATCAGCTTGCGTTAGGAAACCCTGCCTGATGCTTCCCAGCCCTGGCTCTGCTTTTCTAAAGTAGCTAAATAAAGATGGTCGAATAGCTGGGTGTGGTGGTGCACGCCTGTAATCCCAGTACTTGGGAGGCTGAGACAGGAGGATTTCAGGTTCACGGCCAGCCTCAGTGACTTAGCGAGGCCCTTAGTAACGTAGTGAGACCCTGTTTCAAAAAATAAATAAAATAGTAAATAAATAAATAAAATAAAAAATAAATAAAATAAAAAGTAGCTCAGAGGTAGAATGCCCCTGGATTCAATCCCCAGTACCAAAAAAAAAAAGATGGTCCAAGCTGTCTCAGTCTGCTCTTATAAGCAGGAATGTGTGCTCTCCCTGGAAGCAAGGGCTTGGGGCCATCAGCAATGTCCTCTTTGCTTTGGGGTCTGACCTGTCTGAAATGGTCTCTAGCACTACCCAAGTGGACTTGTTGAGCCTGGAGGGGCGGCCACCCAGCACCGTTCTCTCTCCTGCTCACCACTGCCAGGGGTGCTGACCCCAGCCAGCCCAGCACCCACAACTGGAGCAGCAGCCCGGCGTCACCTCCTACCCGTCCCCTCTTCACATGGACCAGCGGAGCGTTCTCAAACACATAAACCTGACCGTGTCACCCTCTTCACAGCCCCCAGCCACTACCCGCTGCTTTGGGAAGAAAACCCTAACTCCTCGCCAAGCCTACGGGCCCAGCACAGCCCGCCCGGGCACAGCCTCTCTGGGCTTAGGTGACCTCTCACTCCCGCTCCACCAGGCTCCAGCCGCCCCGCCCCGTCTGCTTTTGGTTCCTCAAATGTCCAAGCTCATCCCCAGGTTGCTGCGCCCAGGCCCCGGCCCTAGCACCCCTCCCCCCACTACCACCCTCACCCCCGCGGCTCTTTCTTTCCCACCCTAGGGATCTGCTCCAAGCCATCCCTTCTGGAAAGTTCCTCCCTGACCTTTCTACCCGGGGTTGCCGCCTTCCACCAATAAAAATGCAGGACGTCCACTTCGATTTGAATTTCACAGAACACTGATCACTGGCTTAAGAGTAAGTCACCAATGCCTGCGGCACACTGCCTGGGACACACTCTTTTTTAAAATATATATATATATATATACTGGGGATTGAATTCAGGGGTTTTCTACCTTCAAGCTACACCCCAGCCCTTTTTACTTTTTTATTTTGAAACAGGGTCTCACTAAGTTGCCGAGGATGGCCTCCAACCTGTGATCCTCCTGTCTCAGCCTCCCAAGCACTGGGATTACAAGCATGTGCCACCACGCCCCAGCTCTGGGACCCACTTTTGCTAAAACAGCTCACTGTGGGTCTGAGGTTCAGGTTTAACTGGGGAGCCTGCATTTCCCCCTGCCTCTAGAGCCCTTGCTCTCTCTCTCTCTCTCTTACGACCTGCTTCACGGTTGTCTAGCCTTCTCTTCACCTGAAAGTATCCTGCTTATAAACAAGTTTGAGGGCTGGGACCTCCTCGTCACGTGTCATGAGCCTGGCGCCGTACTGCATAGACTAGGTGCTCAGTAAGTCCCTGGGGATGGCTACGGAAGCGGCGGGGGCTGAGTATGCGGGAGGAGGCTGGCGGCCCACTCTTGGTGGAGGCCCGCTGGATGCAGAGGCCGGCTTTGGCCCCTGGCTCATCCCACCCCCAAGCACGGCTCCCTGGCTGAGCCGCAGGGTAGGGTTGACCCCCAGCATTCCGCTCTGGGAAGCAGGAAGCTGGGGTTTGGGGCCCCGCCCTCCAGTGACAAGCTGTCACCTTGAGGAAGTCTGCCAACCGCACTGTGTGACTCAGCTTCCCCATCTGCACAAAGGGGGAGGGGAGGTGGCCAGCCACCAGTGAAGTCCCTCCAGCGCTATCAGACCACGATGCCAGGAGTTTTCTGCCCCTCTGGTGTGCAAAGAGAAGTTTCCAGGGCTAGGTGCTGGGGGATCTTCTACAAGTCACTACAGGGACCTCCCTCTTTTCTTTTATTTTCTTTTTTGGTACTAGGGATTGAACCCAGAGGCATTCTACCTCCAGGCTACACCCCCAGCCCTTTATTTTTTATTTTGAAACAGGGTCTTGCTAGGTTGCTGAGAGTCTTGCTAAATTGACGAGGCTGGTCTCGAACCTGCGATCCTCCTGTCTCAGCTTCCCAAGTACTGGGATCATAAGTGTGAGCTACCTTGCCCGGCAGGGCCCTCCCTCCCTCTTGGATTCCATGTGCAGCAAACTGAGCTCCCAGAGGGCACCCAGAAGGGCGACTGACATTTTCTGAGCATCTATTACGCGCCTGACATTTTCAGCTCCTCGATCTCCTCTTGCTGTGGAAACGCCACCCATTTTAGAGGTGGGGAAACTGAGTCCCAAGGTGCATGGAGAGAGGCTGATCCAGGCTTCGGCCAAGTCTGCTGGGTGTTCCAAAGTCCAGCCTGCTAACTGCAAATCACGCACAGGCTCCTGGCATCAGGAGCATCTGATGGTGGAAACGCCAGGACCCAAGTTACTTAGAAAACTCATTTCTCCGTGGCCTCGTTCAAAAGCATCCAAAATAGCCCAGCTACAAGATGTTTTCATTTGAAAATCTGATCTTACATGCAAAGGGGTCTGAGACTGGGCAAATGCCTAGCTCTCTGGAAACGAGACCGTTTTCTCCGCCGTGAGCGGGGCTTTGGCGCTGCAGTCTGGCCTCTCTGTCTTTGGGGGAAAGCTCATGGGCCAGCCAAGCTGTAAGAGATGGGCTCCAGCCCAGGGGCCATGACACCGAGGCTGTGAGTCACTGGGGGCAAAGGTCCCTGGCGCCTTAGTCATGCCGGGCCCAGCCTGGAGTCTGACATTTCCCAGAGGGGACCCAGAGAGACTCCCGCACCAGCTCTACTATTCCAGAGAAGGTCACCCGGGGAAGCCAAAGGGAGAGACACAGGTGGGGGAGGAGGGGTCCGCTGGAAGAGGCTCCCAATCCCCCAGGGTGCTCATTCATGGGGAAAAATCCTGACTTAGCAAAAATGTTTAAAACTTATATTATAAGCACATGCATTTCTATTTATTAAACCCAGCTCAAAAGAAAACCTTTGGGAACCTCCAAGTAATGATGTGACTCATGTCAGGACACGATGACTCAGTGGGAAAGAGGGGATTCCACCGCCCACGCCTCCTTTTTTGGAAAAAAATCAATTTGCCCTTTCGACAGGTGACAGGAGCTTCTGCCATCAGGACCACGCCAAGAAAACCATCCAGCAAAACAAAAATCCTCTTCAAACAATTTCAGTTGCAAAGCTGAGTAATCCCTTGTCGGCGGGTGTCCAGCCTACGCCCCCGCGGGACACGGAGAGCCAGAGAGCTCGCTGGCCAGGGCTGGCCGGGGGCTGCACCGAGGTCTCACCAGCTGGAGCATTCCAGAACCCTGCGTCATGAAGAGGAACCTTCCAAAACATTGGAGCCCGCCCAGGCCCGCGAGCCACTCGGAGCCATGGCAACCCCGTTTCCGCTGCCACACCACTTTATTTTTGCACCCTTAGATTTTTTCCTGTTTTGCAATGTTTTGCTGGGACCCCCGACTCGGCCTGAGGCCCAGGGGCCAGGGTTCCCAGCTGAAGTCGGGGACAGCCTGAACTTCCCCGCGTGACCTCTGCCTGAGAGGTGACGCTTTTATTTTTTTTTTTAACGTTTCAGAGAACACATAAATGGCTTTTCAGCAATTACCCAGAAGGATAAATAGAAAAGGTCCTGATTGTTCTGTTGGCTTCTCTTTGACCAAAGAAAACACTCTGGAGTTGAGATAAAGGTCGCCGTGGGGCTCCAGGTCCAGGGCCACTGTGGGCTGACCCGGGGTCCCCAGCTTCAGCTCTCCGAGCCTCACCTGCCTCATCTGTAAAATGGGGAGAAGCCGCTGCCTCTCGAGGCTCGGGTGGCTAAAGGGGATGTTCCCTTCATTTAACATGATAAATGAGCAGCAACTACGTACGTGCAGGCACCATCCTGAATAGGAGAGAGGGGCAAATACCGAGTCCCTGATCCCAAGGAACTCGGAGCCTCTCGCGGAGGCTGGATGACTTGAGAACAGTGCTCAAGGAGGACTCTGGAAAGAGTGGCTTCTGACCCGAGAATGATGCTTCATTACAGGAGGCAGTAAAGAGACACTAGAAGAACATTCCAAGAGCCAACAGCAACAGCAAAGGCCCTGCTGGGGGTGGTGACGCACGCCTGTCATCCCTGTACCTGGGAGGCTGAGACAAGAGGATCGCAGGTTCGAGGCCAGCCTCAGCAACTTAGCAAGACCCTCGGCAACTTAGTGAGGTCGTGTTTCAAAATAAAAAATAAGCTGGGCGTGGTGGCGCACGCTTGTAATCCCAGTACTTTGGGAGGCAGAGACCGGAGG
>PVJS01003150.1:20283-77962 GCA_004027185.1 Glis glis
CGGCCAGCCTCAGCTCTCTCGCTCGCTCTCTCTCCGTTTCTCTCTCTCTACCTAGTGAGGCCCTCCGCAACTTCGTGAGACCTGGTTTCAAAATAAAGTATAAAAAATAGGGCCGGGGGTGTAGCGCGGAGGTAGAACGCCCCTGGGTTCAATCCCCGGTACCGCAAAAAAAAAAAAAAAAAAAAAAGCCCGGCACAGCGGCACACATCTGTAATCCCAGTACTAGGGAGGCTGAGACAGGAGGATCGCAGATTTGAGGACAGACTCAGCAAGTAGTGAGGCTCTCATCAACCTAATGAGACCCTGTTTCAAAATAAAAATAAAATAGGGCTGGGGGTATAATTCAGTAGTAGAATCCCCTTGGGTTCAATCCCCAGTAACACAAAAATAAAAGAAAATACAAAACTATGGGATATATACACAATGGAATTCTACTCAGCCATCAAGAAGAACAAAACTATGTCATTTGCAGGGAAACGGATGGAACTGGAGAACATTATACTGAGTGAGATTAGTCAGTCACAAAAAGTGATTCCCTCGTGTGCAGAAGCTAGGGAGAAATCGGGACACAGGAGGGACTCCAGGAAAAGGAGAAGAAACCTCAGTTACGTGAAGAAGGCGATTTAATGAGGGAGACGGGAGGGGGAAGAGGGAAACACCTCCGTGCACATGATGTGCACAGGCTTATCAAAGTCCATCACAGTGCTGAGCACGGGAAGGAGGAGGGGGAGGGAACAGGGCAGGAACTGGGGGAGGGCTCCATGAGTGTTGTGCGCATGTACGCCTCTACCACCCTGAACTTCAACAAGGTGTATGATTACAATGCACCAAGAAAATAAGATCTCTAAGGTAAATAAATAAATAAAATAAAATAAAAAGGGTTGGGGTTGTAACTTGCAGGTAGAATGCCCCTGGGTTCAATCCCCAGTACCACCACCAAAAAAAAAAAAAAAAAAAAATAGCAAAAGCAAAGGTCCTGAAGCCGAGACGCAGGCCGGGTATTTGAAGACAGAAGATCAGGACATGGAGCATCGCTGCAGCCCAGCGAGAGGAAAAGACAAAAAAGCTGAGATCAGAGAGACGGGTGAGAGGATCTCCCAGGTCCTTGCAAGTCATGAAAATAATTAAAAATAGGACTAGAAGTAATAAAATCATCATTCTTATTACAGCTGCTATAAATAAGATGCCATTTTCCAAAATACCAACCTTTCTAACTTGAGCCCCGCGCGGCCCTCTCCTGCGTCTCCACCCTTCCCCATCTGTCATCTGGCTGGAGTGGAAACGGCCAATCCCATTTTAGTCCCGGCTATAAAAAGAACCCTGGGGCTGGTGGTGCTGATGACCAAACTCCAGGGCTAAGATTAGCCAGGGGGCTGTCACCTTTCCTTAATGTGAGAAACAGCTGGGATTCCCCGCGTTGGAAACCTCGGCAGCTCCCCCCGCCCACTCGCTGGCCTCCCCGGCCAGTGTCCATGGAGATGGGCACTGGATGCGTTTTGGAAAGAAGAGGTTGAGCAACAGGGATTCCCCCTGCGGGGCGGCTGGGCAGGGAGGGGAGAAGAGCGGGCCCCGCGCCCTCTGCAGAACTGCAGAGCCCACGCTTCTCAGGGCGCAGGGGGTCTCAGACGCCTCTGCTGGCTCCTTCCTCACCCCACAACTGCATGCACCCGGGATCTGCGGCCAGGCACAAATGGCTCCTCTCTATGAATGGATCCTCCTGTACCAGCCGGCCCCAGCAGAATTCAAGGGTCTCTACCTTCCCTTCTCATGGTCCTAGAGAAAATCCACACCAAGAAGAGACAAAGAAGGCAGGTGCCGTGGTGCACGCCTGTCATCCCGGTACTTGGGAGGCTGAGACAGGAGGATCGCAGGTTCAAGGACAGCCTTAGCAACTTAGTGAGACCCTGTTTCAAAATAAAAAATAAAACAGGGCTGGGGGTGTAGCTCAGAGGTAGAATGCTCCTGAATTCGATCCCCAATACCAAAAGGAGGAGGAAGAGGAGGAAGAGTAGTAGTAGGAGGAGGAGGAACAATGAAGAAAAGAGAATGGCTTCTAACTCTGAAAGGCCAAGTACTGATAACAACTATGGTAGCAGAGCCCCATCTCCAGGGGCCTAGGACCCCTCAGCGGGCCTAGGACCTGCAGAGACAGCCAGGCACGCTCAGAGAGATCAGGCCTTGCTCTCAGGTAATAGGCAGCCTCGACCTACCCAGGCCTCAGTTTCCCCTCTGTGTAATGAGCCACGTGGAGGCCTGTGGGACCACAGAGACAGGCACAGACCCTGTCACTCCATGTCCCTTGTTACCTTCAAGGTCCTCCGGATCATTGCTCGGGCCACACACTGCCCTCACGCTGGCCCCGGCTGGGTGCTGCAGGGTCAGGAGTGCAGGTATGAGTCCCCCTCAGCGTTTAGTAGCTGTGCCACCCTGGGCAAGTCTCTGCACCTCTCTGAGCCAATACTTTCTTTTTTGCCACATACAGGTGATGTACTGTTCTTGGGAAGTGAGGAGATAACGGTGAAAATGTGGTGAGCTCTCTCTCCCTTTGTTCTTCCACAGTCCAAGTATGAGAACCCAGCCTCCCCTCTGCACCCCACTTTGCAGAACCCCTCAGGTGAGACCCACAGCTGTCCTGAGACTCGGGGAAGGTTGGAGTTTTCCAGTCCTCTTGTTCTATCCCTCTCCTTGTCTCCTGATGAGCTCTAAGCTGCAGTGGTTCTGAGCCAGGGCTGACTTTGCCTTGGGGACACATCTGGTAAGAGACATTTTTGGTCATCACGATGTGGGCGGGGCCACTGGCACCTGGCAGGGAAAGGGCAGGATGCTGTGTGCAGCTCCAGGAGCCCGCTGCCCCTGCAGCGACTACTCAGCCCATGATACCAACAATACCCGCCGAGGACCCAGGACAAACCCTCCTTCCACTTCCATCTACCTCCCCCCACTGGCGCACCTCTGCCACGGGGCAGGTGTGGTGTGAGTCAACCCGGGACGGTGGCTGACCTGGGCCTCCTGGCCTCCATGGAGTCTGCCTCTGCTGACCCTCCTCCAGGCCTCAGGACCGGGCTCCCTGTTCCCTCCACCTCCTGCCCTGACAACTTCCCAGTCGCAGGTGCCAAGGTCCCCGGCCTGCTGACTGCACTCTTCCTCCCACTGCTGACGGCCACCCTGAGGCCAGAGTCAGGTCCCAGGATGTTAACCGGGACCTCGTTGCGACAGCTCCCAGGGAGGCATCCCCAGCCGGGGTCTGTGGCTTCGTCCAGACCACGTGGCCACCACGTCCACCGAGCTCTCGCCTTCTCAGAAGTGAAATCGTACTTCACCCAGGAAGGCCCGTGGCCACATCTGACTCAACACTTTCATTCCCAAAAGGGACCGCAGCCCTGCCAGCCCAGCTCCACCCAAACTACTCCTCAACCCTTCAGCGCCTGCCACTGCGGCTCCGGAACGATAGCACCTGCCCCACCAAGCGCCTCCGACCTGTGGCCAACAAATGAGGCTGTTACACCTCGGGTAGCTGAGGACACAAAGTACAGAGGGCTGATGCCACAAAGACTTTTCTTTTAATTAAGAAAAAAATGGCATTTCTGGGATAGGATGAAAGTACTACTGATGTGGCGGGTGTTCCGGTGTGCAGGTCCCTGGAAGATAATTTATCAATATGTACTTAAAGCTCTCAAAATGACCTCTAAAACTCCGCTGCTAGGAATCAATCCTAAACAAACAACAGCAAAATGCACATAGAGATTCGTGCATATGAAAATTAATGACAGCAACGCCCATCCAAAACTCTAGTGCGAGGAATCGATCCTAAATAAGCAACAGCAAAATGCACATAGAGATTCATACACTGAAGGTTAATCTAAAAAGTATATGAAGATTAAGGACGGCACTACTTATAATAAAAATATAAGTAGCCAGTGTTTACTGGTTTCATGATATCCCTGGTGTTGTTACAATTATTCAACATAAATTAATTCCTTTAACCTTCTTGATGATCCTCTGGGGTGAGAACTCTTGTTATTATCATTCTATACATGAATAAATGGAGGCACAGAAAAGTTAGGTCTTTTGCCTACGATCCCAGAGCAAACTAGTAACACAGCCAACATCTGAACCCAGGATATTCAGGGCCAGAACACATGTGCTGAATCAATCACTAAACTGTCTGGCTTCTCTCCTTGGTAATAGGAAAAAGCTTTAAAAAATTGTCTATGTGAAAAAAATAATAATTTAAAGAGTTGAGGGTAGGGGAAATCTCAGTACCCATTAAGACAACTAAGGACCATTAGACTATATCATGGCACATGGTGATTGGTGACCCTCACAACTACTGAAGACAGTGAGCAGGATATAAAAGTCCATCCAGTGGGAGACAAAGAGCAGGGTATAAAAGTCCATCCAGTGGGAGACAAAGAGCAGGGTATAAAACTCCATCCAGTGGGAGACAAAGAGCAGGGTATAAAACTCCATCCAGTGGGAGACAAAGAGCAGGGTATAAAACTCCACCCAATGGGACCCACTGTTATGTAGGGGAAAAAATGTGGTCACTTCTGCATGGCTCCAGGAAACAAGAAACAGCTTTCAAAAGCCACTGACCTGTGGTCTTCTCAGTAAACACGACCTTGGACTCAGCCGTGAAGTTCTGCCCGGTGAGGATCATCTGCTGGCCTCCGTAGACCAGGCAGCTGTCGATGTCCTGCCTCTCCACCATGGGCAGCTCATGGGCGGACCGCTGGGCTGAGGGCGAGAGAGCGAGCAGTCAGCGTGACAGGAGAGGCAGCTGAGTTCCCAGGGCCAGCCCTGCCCGCCTCCATCACCCACTGTCACCGCCGGCATGGACCCACCACCACAGCAATGAATCCACAGACACTGCTCGTGTAAAAGCACCTGGAGTGACTGGAGCTACTGTCCCTCTAAGAACCTGCTTTGTTTTCAGGAGTTCAGGGACAGATGCGGGGAGGAGAGGAGAAGGAGAATTCCATGTGTTTATTTCCTATTCTAAGGGGACCAGCGCATTGACTCTCTCATCCAGCTTTTCTCTGCTCACACGCAGTCTCTCCTCCTACCCACGTCAGCCTGTAATGGCAGAACTCGGCCTGTTCCTGAATGCATTCACTTTAGAATTCTTTAAAATTCATCTGTGATTCTTGTTTTTTTTTTTTTGGAACTGGGGATTGGACCCAGGGGTGTTCTATCTCCAAACTATATCCCCAGCCCTCTTTATTTTTTATTTTGAAACAGGGTTTCACTAAGTTGCTGAGGGTCTCGCTAAGTTGCTGAGACAGGCCTTGAACCTGCGATCTTCCTGTCTCAGCCTCCCAAGGACTGGGGTTACAGGCATGCGCCACCACATCCGGCTTTCATCTGTGATTCTTAACATGGTCTGTCAGACATGCAGGATCTGCCCCCACGGACCTCATTTTCTAAAGCTCCCCTTGGGCCACTTCGAACCACCGCACTTCCAGAACATTCTCACGGCCTCTCGGGGCACTCCTGCCTTTGCGCTATTGTACTTTCTGGCACTGTCTCCCATGGCTGCGCGACTCCCCCTCACTACCCCCAGGTCCTGCTCAGGGTCCCTTCCTCTGAGAGGTTTCCAGGGTTCCACTCCCCATGGTGGAACCGCGTGCCAGCCCACCCGCTGCCTGATGCTCTCCCCGCACCCCATTGTAACCTGCTTTGCTGCTTGTCCCTTTCAGATACACTACTCGTGGCTTTTCTTACTTTTTCTTCTTTTTTGGTACTGGGCATTGAACCCGGGGGCATTCTAACTACAAGCTACACCCCCAATCCTTTTTATTTTTTATTTTAAAACAGGGTCTCATTAAGTTGCTGAGGGTCTCATTAAGTTGCTGAGGCTGGTCTCGAATCTGCGATCCTCCTGTCTCAGCCTCCCAGGTACCTAGTATCTCTTCCTTCACTAGAATGTCAGAAGGAGGGGCTTTGGTTGGGCTCTTAAGTCTAGGCCGGCACTTCACAGAAGGAGCTAGAGCTGGGCAGGCGGTGGGCGGAAGGATAAGAACAGATGTGCATCAAGCTCTCTCTCGATCTCAGCTATCTACATCCACGATGAAGGAAAGATGGAGGAACTGGAGAGGCCGACGCTAAGCACCGAATGAGAATCCTATGCTTGAGGGCTCACTGTGACCTTCTGAGGAAGGGAACACTACAACTATTCACATTTGACCCGGTAGAAAACTAAAGCTAAGAGAGGTCAGGGAGTGGTAGATGGCGAGGCTCCGGTCAGGCAGGTGTGCCCGTCTTCAGAGCCCGATCTCTCAGTCCCTCCGACCACTGCTGGTGCTTCGGGAAGGCGGCTACGGCACAGAAGGGAGACAGCTCCCGCTCCAGCCGCTCCCGGGGACAGGGGGGCAGGTCCCAGTGCGGCC
The DNA here is from genome assembly GCA_004027185.1 of Glis glis. Lineage (NCBI taxonomy): Eukaryota > Metazoa > Chordata > Mammalia > Rodentia > Gliridae > Glis > Glis glis. The sequence goes on from PVJS01003150.1 coordinate 26,673, forward strand.
AGGGTCCCCCTCCTTGGCCCGCCTGCCCAGCGTGGCGCCCTCCCCGGGCGAGTCCGCCTGAGCTCCTGGTCTTCCTCCCAGAGTTCAGAGCACCGGGCAGCCGGCCAGCCCCTTCCATGCCAAGGCCCGCGGACCTCCCCATCCGGGAGCCAGGCAGCAGCCGCGTGAGGCCCAAGGCCCAAACTTAACCCTTCCCTCCTCGCCAGCCAGGGCCCCGGGGCCCAGCGTCCCCTCCCAGCAGCCCAGAGGCCGCTGTGGCCACACTGGCGGAGCAACGGGCTTGCAGCTGGCCAGGTCTCAGGAGTCTGTCGCGCACCAGCCAGAGGCTTCCAGATGCTTCCCCTTGAAAGTGGAACCCGGCCACTCACAGCCCCCCCCAAGCGCCCGCGCTTCTCCCTGCCCGACCCTCTGTTCCCAGAGGCCGGCCTGCCAGCGCTCTCCCAGCCCTGCCTGCTCGGCTCGTATTAAAAGGCCTCTCGGCAGAAGCTGCTAATTCCTCCCACATGGCCGGGTTATTAATCCTTTCTTTCAATATTGGAGTTTTGTGATGGCTTCCTAATTGAGCTGCCACAGACGGAGATTTATTAGCAGTGAAAGCAGCCGCCTGGGCCCCAGGGTTTAAGACTTGCCTTTGATGAAGCTGGGGGGCTGCTGGGGCTCTTGGCACCGGGGATGGTGGGGAGGTGGCAGGAGCCACCCCTCCCAGTTGACAGGTGGGAAATCTGAGTCATCGCTACTGGGCAACCCGGCAGAGGGCCCGCAGCCAGCAGGGCGGCGGGACTGGACACGGCAGGCTCCGGCAGGGTGGGAGGCGAGCCCCAGGGCCGCTCGGAATCACCGGCTGGGGGGACAGGACGTGTCCGGTGCCTGGGGCAGCTTAAGCGCTTCCCCCAGCAAGGCTTCAGTCTCCAGCAATGGACTGATCGGCTGTGGCCAGCTCTCTGTCTCCCACCTCTCGCTGAAGGGAAACTGATTTTAATGAAAACCTGATGAGGTAGATAGCTAGGCATGGTGACGCACCCCTGTAACCCCAGTAATTGGGAGGCTGAGACAGGAGGATCGCAGGTTTAAGGCCAGCCTCAGCAAGATTCTGTTTTAAAATAAAAATTAAAAAGGGCTAGGGGTGTAGCTCAGAGGTAAAATGCCCCTGGGTTCAATACTCATTACAAAAAAAATTTTTTTTTTTTGGCGGTACTGGGGATTGAACCCAGGGGCATTCTACCTCCGAGCTACACCCCCAGCCCTATTGTATTCTTTATTTTGAAACAGGGTCTCACTAAGCTGCGGAGGGCCTCACTAAGTAGGTGAGACTGGCCGCGAACCTGGATCCTCTGGTCTCAGCCTCCCAAGTACTGGGATGACAAGCGTGCGCCACCACGCCCGGCTTTTTTAAAGAAATAGAAAAAGAACAATGAGAGACCAGGCCAGCTTCTGACAAGCCTCATCCAGTCTCATGACTCCAAATGTGGGCAGAACCGTGGTCCGAATGCAGAGCCTCAGGCCCCTCCCAGGCCCCTGCACTCAGGCGTGTGGTCCCGCAGGGAGTCCCAGGACGGCCTCTGCACACGAGCCCTGGCAGAGCTCTGGAACTCTCGGACACCTAGGCTGCTTCCCGGCAGAGCCCCAGACCTCAGCCCCGCCGCCATGTACAGCCGAGTTGCTCTCCGTTGTGTGGGTGTTCTGTGCACTGCGGGGTGAGTTTTGTTTTGTTTTTTTTTATGGTACTAGGGAACCCAGGGGCATTCTACCTCTGAGCTCTACCCCCAGCCCTATTTTATTTTTTTATCTTGCAACAGGGTCTCACTGAGTTGCAGAAGGCCTTGCTAAATTGCTGGGGCCGGCTGTGAACGTGCGATCCTCCTGTCTCAGCCTCCCAAGTAGTGGGATTACAAGATTACAAGGGTGTGCCACCACGCCTGGCTTGCAGGGTGTTTTGCAGCATGCCTGGTTTCTATCCACTAGATGCCAGGGGCACCCCACCCTCCCAGTTGTGACAACCACAAACAGACATGGGTGGATGTCCCCTGGGGAGGAGGAACACAAAATCATTCCTGGTTGAGGGTGACAGTTCTAGAGATTCTGACCTGCATGGTCTGAGGGTAGGACCACAGCACAGAGTGTCATTTAAATAAAAAAACAAACAAACAAACCAGGTGTGGTGGCGCACGCTTGTAATCCCAGTACTTGGGAGGCTGAGACAGGAGGATCCGGGTTCTCAGCCAGCCTCAGCTACTTAGTGAGGCCCTCCGCAACTTCGTGAGACCCGGTTTCAAAATAAAGAATGAAAAATAGGGCTGGGGGTGTAGCTTGGAGATAGAATGTCCCTGGGTTCAATCGCCAGTACCGGTAAAAAAAAAAAAAAAAAAAGCTGGGTGTGGTGGCACATGCCTGTAATCCCAGTACTTGGGAGGCTGAGACAAGAGGATCACAGGTTTGAGGACAGCCTCAGCAGTGTAGCGAGACTCTCAGCAGCCTAGCGAGACCCTGTTTCAAAACAAAAACTAAAAAGGGCTGGGGGTACAGCTCAAAGGTAGAATGCCCCTGTGTTCAATTCCTAGTACCAAAAAAAAAAAAAAAGGACAATCCTGCTGATTCCAGGGGGCCGCAGCCTGTTTGCTCTTTGGTACCATCGCTGCAGAGCTCTGGGAGCAGCACGAGAAGGTGCACGTGGGCCAGGAAGCCACGGTTCCGAGTCCTGCAGCTGCCACTCCCCGCTGTGGGGCCCTGAGCAGGTCACTTTACCTCTCTGAGCCACAGGTGCCGCCACCGTAAAACCAGCGCCTGCCTTTATGGGTCTGCTTCACAAGAGATCAAACGTGTCAACACATGGATGGGTCAGAACCGGGTAAAATATCTGACATCAACCCTAATGTCCACGGATGGAAACACGGAAAGTAGGCAAATTGAACAGAATCTATGCAGCCGTAAAAAGGAACAGAGTATTAATACCTCGAAAACATCATGCTAGGTGGAAAACCCAGTCACAAAAAAACAAATACTGGATGATCCCATTTGTCATATGCCGTGGCCAGCGGGCAAATGCGCAGAGGCAGAGAGTCGGTGCGTGGTTCCCAGGAGCTGGGGCGAAGACGAGAGAGACTGGTCCAGGGTTCCAGAACTTTCTGGAACTACACTCCACACTGTGAATGCATCTAACACCACCGAATTACACCTTTTTTTTTTTTTAAAACAGCGTCTCACTAAGTTGCGAAGGGCCTCACTAAGCTACTGAGGCTGGCTTCGAACCTGCGATGCTCCTGTCTCAGCCTCCCAAATCCTGGGATTATAGGCGTGCACCACCACACCTGGCTTGATTTACACTTTAAGACGGTTAAAGTGCTAAGTTTGGTGTCATGTGTATTTTGACATAATCAAGATCTGATAGGAGACAAAAGCATTCAGCCTGTGCCTAGCCCGCAGCAAATACTCCAGAAACCACAGTCTGTACCGTCATTAACCACGAGGCCCAGGAAGTCTCTCCAGTGACAGGCTCAGGGCTGGAGTGCCTGGAGCCGCCGGTGCAGCGTGCAGCCTGCGGTGAGGTATGTCACCAAGCCTGCGTGACAGTCCACTGCTGACACAGGTCACCCCTGTCACCACCCTGGTTCTGACCCAGCCTTCCTCAAAGTGCAGCTCCTGGACTACTGACTGGCGCAGGTGCTTAATAAAAATGCAGCAGCCAGCCCCCCCCCCCCGGCCCACTGTGCCATCTCCCCGCCAGTCGGTTGCAGTCTCACAATCTTTCCAGGTGACTTGTTGCACACATTTGTTTAAGAGGCCCTGCTACACTGGGAGGCCGCCTGAGGTCTGGGGGAACTCCTGGGGCAAGCCCCTGGTCCTCAGAGAGCCCAGAGGTGAAGCAAACAAATCCAATTAGCCTCCAAAAGAGGAACCTTGGCGAGACAAACAAGACCCCAGTGACCCCCTGGGGCCACCTCTGACGCAACTTCTCGCCACCTATAGCTGCTAATTGGGGTGCGCCCAGGACCTCAGGGAGGGCTCTCGGGAAGCCACCAGGCTTCCGGTTTATGCCCACGGTTCCCCCTGTTCAGCTTTCCATCCATTTGGTGGTTCCAGACCTTTCAAACCCCAGCCTGCAGTTTTCTAAGCAAACTGGGGCCTGGGTTGAAAGCCAGGTGGCCCCGGCCAGCGACTTTCTGGCTTTGCTGCTGCTCCGGCTTCTGGTACATTATAAAGTGGCTCCGGGTCCTGTGTTTTACGAGTCCAGAACCCAGCGGGCTGGTGGCTCAGTGGGCCTGGTGCTTATCCTCACCAGCAACAGAGCAGCCAGCAGGGCAGAGGCCCCGGGACGGAGCCTCATACCAGCCCGGGCTTCTAGGGAGGCCTGCGCGTGCCTGGAAATGGGGCATTACTGCCTGTCATAGGACTGGGTGGCCAAGAATGGCTGTCTACCCTAGGATCCCATAAGCAAGGCAGGATAGGCCGGCCAGCAAAAGTTCCTTCTGCAGAGAGACAGGTTCTGTTTGCTAACACGAAACAATTCCTGCCTAAGAGAGTAAGTAACCCAGGGCACATCATAGGTATTTTTTATTTGTTTGTTTGTATTATAAAACACACACCCTGGGCCGGGCATGGTGGCACACGCTTGTAATCCCAGTACTTTGGGAGGCGGAGACCGGAGGATCCGGGTTCGTGGCCAGCCTCGGCTCTCTCTCTCTCTCTCTCTCTCTCTCTGTTTTTTTTCTCTTTCTCTCTACTTAGTGAGGCCCTCTGCAACTTCGTGAGACCCGGTTTCAAAATAAAGTATAAAAAATAGGGTCGGGGGTGTAGCGCGAAGGTAGAACACCCCTGGGTTCAATCCCCGATACCACAAAAAAAAACCAAAAAACAAAAAACAAACCACAAAACAAAACAAAACAAAAAACACCCTTAGCCAGGCTTACTGGTGTATGCCTGTAATCCCAGTACTTGGGAGGCTGAGACAGAAAGATCGCAGGCTCGAGGCCAGCCTCAGTAACTTAGCAAGATCCTCAGCAACTTAGCAAGACCCTGTCTCAAAATAAAAAAATAAAAAGGGCTGGGGTATAGCTCAGAGGTAGAGTACCCTTGGGTTCAATCCCCAGAACCAAAATAGATTAATAAATTAATTAAATTAGATACAAATAAAACCCGCACACCGGGCAGCAAGGCAGGGTGTGGGTCAGCGTAAGCGAAGATGCTGCAGTGTCCTCCAGTTCAGAGCCAGCTCGGTGACATGCCAGCGTGGGACTCTGAGCGTCACTTCGTCTCTCGGCACCTCTCTTTTCTCAGCCACAGAATGGGAATAATCCCAGCGCCAATTCGGCAGGGCGGCTTCCCCGTTCAACGAGCTGATGCGGGAGAGTGTGCAGCCTCTCGCCCGGGCTTCGTGAAGGTCAGCTGTGTTGATTTTTACTGCTCATCTTCATGAGACCACAAAGCAGGAATCACTGTGTCCCCCAGAGAGGGGACAGGCCTAAGAGCTCACGCTAAGTGAGACAGGCAGGCGGGATTTGGACCTGGACCTAGGATTCCACCTCCCCGAATAACACCTGAAGAAGAATCCTGGGACAAACACCGGCCAGTGCAGGCCAGAGGGCCATCTCCCTCCTGTGGCATCATGTGGCCTGAGCACTGGCCGCGCCCTTCTTGTCTCTGTATCAGGTCCCTGTTCTTGGCTGAAGGCCTGGTCTGACCCAGAACATGGTGCTGACTTAGGCCCCACCAGTGAGGGCCATAAGCAAAGCCAGCAGATGGCCCCTCTGCAAACTAGTGAGACCCTGTTTCAAAATAGGGGTGTAGCTCAGAGGTAGAATGCCCCTGGGTTTTTTGTTTTGTTTTGTTTTGTTTTTGTTTTTGTTTTTTGCAGTACCAGGGATTGAACACAGGGGCGTTTTACCTCCGAGCTACACCCCTGGCCCTATTTTTTATACTTTATTTTGAAACCAGGTCTCACGAAGTTGCGGAGGGCCTCACTAAGGAGAGAGAGAGAGAGAGAGAGAGAGAGAGAGTGCTGAGGCTGGCCGCAAACCTGGATCCTCCGGTCTCCGCCTCCCAAAGTACTGAGATTACAAGCGTGCGCCACCACGCCCGGCGAATGCCTCTGGTTTTGATACCCTGGCAAAGGAAGGTAGAGAGAGAGGAGAGACAACTGTATTTCCGTACCGGAGAGGGCGGAGCTTGTCCCTACCTCACACCATACACAAAACCAATCTGAGAACATTCAAGCCAGAACCAAGACGCTTCTCAAGGAAAATATAAGAGGCTGTCTTTGCTGCCTTCAGGCCAGCACTAATCTCAAGAGAAAGGAAAAGGGCGAATTAGGCTTTATCGAAATAAAACGCTGATGCTCATAAAAAAGACACCACTCTGAAAACAGTCAAGCTACAGATGGAAAAATAAAAATAATCTCCATACATGTGTCTACCAGGGGACTCACACTAGAATATAGTTAAAAACTATACATGGTGGCGCACGCTTGTAATCCCAGTACTTTGGGAGGCGGAGACCGGAGGATCCGGGTTCGTGGCCAGCCTCAGCTTTCTCTCTCTCTCTCTCTCTCTCTCTCTCTCTCTCTCTCTTTCTCTCTCTCTCTCTCTACTTAGTGAGGCCCTCTGCAACTTCGTGAGACCCGGTTTCAAAATAAAGTATAAAAAATAGGGCCGGGGGCATAGCGCGGAGGTAGAACGCCCCTGCGTTCAACCCCCGGTACCGTAAAAAAAAAAAAAAAAGAAAAAACTATACATATTAACAATAAAAATATGAGTAAAAAAAATGGGCAAAAGATTTGAACAGACACTTTGCCAAAGAAGGTGCATAGGTTGCCAACAGCCCAGGCTCAGCCTCGTGAGTCATTAGGGAAATGCAAATTAGAACCCCAAGAAGACCCCATCTGACACTCATTAGAGTGGCTAACACTGAAAAGACAGACAGTACCAAGTGCTGGCGAGGGTGTGGAGCAACTCCCAGACACGCCGGTACAGAGGGTAAAATGACCTGGAAAACACAGAAAGAAAACGCACGCTTCCCCTATGATGCAGCGACCCCATTCCCAGGTACTCACCCAAGATAGATGGAAGTGTTTGCCAGGCGTGGTGGCACACCTGCAATCCCAGTACTTGGGAGGCTGAGACAGGAGGATCACAGGTTCACAGCCAGCCTCAGCAACTTAGCGAGACCCTCTGCAACTTAGTGAGACCCTGTTTCCAAATAAAAATAAAATAGGACTGGGGGTGTAGCTTGAAGGTAGAACGTCCCTGGGTTCAATCCCCAGTATCACACACACACATACACACATACACACACAAAAGGAAGGAGAGAAGGAAGGAAGGAAGGAAGGAAGGAAAATAGGGCTGGGGATGTAGCTCAGAGGCAAAACACACTGGGTTCAATCCCCAGTATCACAAAAAAAGCAGCATTTGTCCACAAAAGGACATGGCAAGAACATTCACAGCAGCCCTATCCACAATGCCCAAGCCTTGGGGACAAACCAAATATCTATCGATGACACATGGACAACCGTCACACTCCCACAGCGCTACTCTACAATAAACAGGAAGGACTACAGAATCAGGCATCCGCAGCAAAGGGTCTCACGACAAACGCTGAGCACAAACGGGACCCCAGCCTCAGTCCTCCGGACACCTCCGAGCACATTTGGAAATAGGGCCCTTCCCTTGCAGATGGAATTAAGGGAAAGATGGAGACGAGGGCATCGTGGGTTAGGGTGGGCCTAAATCCAGTAAGAGCGTCCTTACCAGTGACCAAAAAGGACACACAGAGACACGGAGAAAGCCAGAGAGATGAGTCCACAGGAAGTACTAGCAGCCCCCGCAGCCAGGAGGGACACCTGGGACACTGTCCCTCAGAGCCCAGAGCAGCCAACCTGCAGCCCTGGGCGTCAGGCCTCTGTCTCCCAGGCAATGAGGGAATCAATGATGCTTTAAGCCACCCATGGGAACCGGCCGGGACCTGCGACACTGGCACAGGGGGCAGCAAGGCAGCTTAGCCACTGCAGGAGGGGAGGGGGAAACTGAGGCTCCTGCTGAGGCCGGGAGAGGAGGGTGTGGTGGCCACAGCCCATATGGAAGGAGGCCTGTTGCCTGGGAAGACCGCAAGGCCTGACCTCCGCCAGGTCCCAGAGAAGCGAGAGGCACCACTACCGCCTGCAGCAGAGGGGTGGGAGCTCAGAGAGTGGAAGGCTGCAGAAGGTTCTACAGATTCCATGAGAACACGGCAGGAAGGGTGGGGAAACTAGAGGAGACTGGAGACCTGGTGGCAGCAGAGACCAGAGACACCGCAGCAGCCTGCACAGTGAGGTTGGACCTTGGCAAGCTGGTGAGGACGTGGACGGAAGGAATCTGCGTTCATAGCAGCCACACAACTTGCCAAGGAGCGGCTTTGGTAGTTTGTCCCTGTTCCCTTCTTCTCCTTCTTTTTTTTTGGTTTGGTTTGGTTTGGTTTGGTGGTACTGGGGATTGAACCCAGGGGAGTTCTGCCTCTGAGCCACACCCCTAGCCCTCTTAATTTTTTATTTTGAAACAGGGTCTTACTAAGCTGTTAAGGTTCTCAGTAAGTTGCTGAGGCTGGCCTCAAACCTGTGATCCTCCAGTCTCAGCCTCCCAAGTACTGGGATTACAGGCCTGTGCCACTACACTCGTCTTGTTTCTGTTTTTTTTTTCTACTACAATCTGAGAATTCGCCCTCATTCCCCTAGACAGTACATAAGAGGCCCCTCCAAAGTAAATAACTTAACCTGGCAAATAAAGTACCAGCCCACTCTGTTTTCTTTATCCCCCAACAGGTCCTCACTAAGTCAATTAGCCAATAAATATTGATTTCACACATGCTGTGTCAATACATGTGACTTGCTGTTGATAAGTATTGATTGACTATGTCCCTACAGATTATACAGTGAGTCAATTCATCTATAAATATTGATGCAGCAATCAGGCACTGGTCTGGGAAAATACAGCAAAGGAAAGAGAAATGGCAAGAGGTTCTGGGGAGAGGGGAGCGGCCCACAGTGGAGGCCGGTGCTGCAGAAACGGGCAGGTTACGACATCGAGAAGAAGGAGGCATTTCACAGAAATAGAAAGTTGGAGGCTTGGGCTTGGTCACCTACCCAGTAAAATTGGGTGAATCATTTTACCAAGAAAGTCCTGGTTTCCTTATCTGTCAGAACAAGGCAGGTGAATCAGTCAAATGCTTTTAAAAAAGAAATTAAAAGGAGGAAAAGAAAAGAAGCAGATTTTCAAGGTTCACACAACTTTCTAACACCCTGACTGTGTGGCAGGAGGCCCCCGTGGTTCAATGATGATCCTTCCAGGCTCAGAATGGTGTCAGGTAAGTCGACCCGTGGAACTCAGAGACAGAGATGTGGGCTCCGACAGGCGGGCCCTGCTCAGGCCTCCTGCTCCCCGGCTCGCGAGAAACCACAGCCCCATCCTGGTGACGAGTCATCTGTCAGAAAGAGGAGCCCTTATCTGCTCGAAATCCCCTGAATCGCTGGGGAAGGGCCTGTGTTCCGCTCCAAAGACACCCAGAAATGTTCAAACCCATGATGGGGCGGGGCAGCTACCAAGACCAACATCTGGGGAAGGGGTGGATCACCAAGTACAGGAGGGGGTTCCAGGGTTGCTACACCACGTGAATTTTAATAGCACTTGCTTCCTGTGCTGTCTGCTGCTGGGCCCTTGTCTCGTAGCTCAGAGCACGAACTCACCACCATCAACCTTGACCTGAACCTGGTCCCAAGAGGCGGGAAGAGATCAGAGGCCCTCCATAGTTTCCAAAGACCAGCCAAGACCCAGCTGACTGGCAGCTCTCCCAAATGGGCCACCTGTCCCCTGTGGGCTTCGAACCCTGGGGCCAGGCAGCCCCAACCTGTTGTGCACAAAATAGTTCCGCTTTGTGGCTCCAGACCACCGCTGATTAATAGAAGGCCCCTGCAAGTTCTGTTTGACCCACCAAGTATTTTGACTTTGTTGCCGTGTGTGTGTGTGTGTGTGTGTGTGTGTGTGTGTGTGTGTGTACATATGCATGCACACACACTGGAGATTGAACACGGGTCCCTGTGCATGCTAAGCACATACTCTACCACTGAGCTACACCCCCAACCCAGTTGCCATTTTTAAAACATCAGGGGGATTTGGGGTTTTTTCTTAAAATCAGGAGATTTGGCCACACTGAGTCCACATTCTCATGTGAAAATATTGGCTAGGGTTCGGTAACAGCAGCTCGTGTAGGCAGGAAATGAGTCACCGTGATCCCCAATCTCCACTGCTCCCTATCGTCTGCCACCCCCCCACTTCCCTCACCTCCCTGACCTCTGTAGGGAATTGATTCTGTGATCTGTAGCTATGGTAAAATGTCCAATAAAAACAAGAAAGGAAAAAACAAAACAAAACCCTGAAACATAATTTAACATGGAACACGATTCTAACGACATAAAAGATTCTTAGAAAACTACAAATTTAATATACACATTATATATTATAATATATAATATAATGTTTAAAATACTGTTTCTGAAACAGTATTTCCTTTTCATTATGCTTTTTTAAAATAATTTCTAAACTTTCAAAAATGCGGGAATCCATCTCATATACACAGTTTTTGTTTCTGAAACAGTATTTCCTTTTGTCTTCGTTATGCTTTTCTAAAATAATCTCTAAATTTTCACAACCGCGGGAATGAGCGTTACGAAGCTCTCCTGGAAAGGAAGTATCAGAATCAGCGAAAGCCACTTCTCGCGAAGCCTGGCAGCCGAGCCGGGTCTTCCGCTCGGGGTCTTTCCTAATGGCAGTTCTTAGCCACTTCCTGCCAAATTCTGAAAATCTCCTGCCACCTCACAGCTCTTCCCGTGGGGTCTTTACCCTCACTGAGTGCAAGCTCACTGAGGACAGGGGAAAGGCCTTGTCCCTGTGGATGCCCAGCGCTCCACCCAGCACCGGACACCAGACACAGCTCGGTCCACGCGTGGGTAGAGTAGAGGGTGGGGGTGGAGCGTGGCTCCTGTGGGCAAAAGCTCTGGTTCAATTTCCTGCACACGCCTATAATCCCAGTACTTGGGAGGCTGAGACAGGAGGATCGCAGGTTCGAGACCAACCTCAGCAACTTAGAGAGACTCTTGGCAACCTAGTGAGACCGTTTCAAAACAAAAAAATTAAAAAAGGGCTGGGGGGGAAGCTTAGAGGTGGAATGCTGCTGGGTTCAATTCCCCAGTAAAACACACACACACACACACACACCAGCCCCGCCACCTTCCAGTCGGGTGCACTGGTTACCCAACCCTCACAGCTCTCTCTCTCCTCATCTGTAAATTGGGCACAATGACACCAGCAAGAGCCAAGACTGAGGCACGGACGCCGCGAGCCGCTGCGTGCGGAACACCGAGCGCAGGAGTGGGAGGCGCAGCACAGGGCCGCGGTGTGCACAGAGCTGGCTCCACACGCATCTCCCCCTTTCAAGACCAGAACAATATTTATACTTTTCGAATCCTCTAAACAAAGCTGCAGGCTACCCATTAGCCACACTGTTTTAATTTCCTGTGTGGCCACAAAACCCTCCCACAAGTAAACAGAAGCAGAGATGCATCTTTTCCCTGCACACTGACTTTGGTCCTTGGGCCACCTTGGGCCAACTGGCGACCCTTGTGTGTCCTGTGGATGCTCACGGGCCACCCGGGTCCCCTACCAGGTGTGCCGGCCAGGGAGGACGCTCCTGTACGGTACTTTCCATAGACAGACCCCGGCCCAGCGCCCGACTTACAGCACTCGATGGGGTTGGACGCCGCCTGCAAGGACACGATCCGGCCGCTGGACTCGGGGATGTGCACCCGGAACACCAGCCTCACGCGCGTGTTCTTCCTCCCGATGTCCGTCTCGCCCTTGCGTAGCTCGATGTCGGCGTTTCGAAGCTTCAGGATCCCCGCACAGTCGATGCTGCCGGGAGGTGGAGAACCCCACTTGTAACGACCATCTTAGCAGGCAGGGGAGGTCGCCCGTGAAACTGAGGCACTGAGCCAAAAGAAGCCTGCAGCCGGCCACAGGGGAAATTGCAACGCAGCCCTACGAACTTTGGCCAGGAATGTATACTAAGATGTTGATTAAAAAAAAAAAAACCTTACAAAGTCATTAGAGAAATTCCCCCGTGGAAATGGCTTCTCTGGGGGAATTTTTCATGCCAACTCTTCTATTCTCAAAAGTATCTGAAAAGCCAGGCGTGGTGGTGCATGTTTGTCATCCCAGTACTTGGGAGGTTGAGACAGGAGGATCGCAAGTTCGAGGCCAGCCTCAGCAATGTAGTGAGGCCCTTAGCAACTTAGTGAGACCCTCTTCCAAAATTAAAAAAAAAAAATAGGGCTGGGCGTGTAGCTCAGAGGTAGAATGCCCCTGGGTTCCATCCCCAGTACCAAAAAAAAAAAAAAAAGTATCAGAAAAATTCAAATATGCAACTGGTAAAAATTGACTGGACTGTTTGGTAGGTAAGAATAGTGCATTGCTGTTTAACCTCTTGAATTTGATAAATGTGTCATGGTTGTGTAAGAGGGCATCTTTGTTCTCAGGAAATGTGCACTGAGGTATTTAAAAGTAAAAGGTTGGGCCGGGCGTGGTGGCGCACGCTTGTAATCCCAGTACTTGGAAGGCTGAGACAGGAGGATCGCAGGTTCACAGTCAGCCTCAGCTACTTAGTGAGACCCTGTTTCAAAATAAAGAATAAAAAATAGGGCTGAGGGTGTAGCTTGGAGGTAGAATGCCCCTGGGTTCAATCCCCAGTACTGCAAAATAATAATAATAATAATAATGATGATGATGATGATGGTAATAATAATAATGATGATGATGATGATAAATAAATAAATAAATAAAAGTAAAAGGGTGTAATGTCTACCACTAGTTCTCAAATGGCTCAGGAGAAAAAAAATAATGGGGAGAGGATGCGGCAGGAAATGCTAAAGCAAATGTAAAAAATGTTAACAACTGGTAAAGCTCTGTGAGCCGTGTTCAGGAGTCTCTGTAGCCTTCCTGCAGTGTTTCTCTAAGTTTGAATTTATTTTCTCATAAAAAGATTTTTTATGTCCAGCACATGTGTGTGATGCTCCCCCACTTCCAGCCACAGATGCCCTAGGTTTGTGAGCTGGGCCTTCCTGCATCATGACTTTACCATTTCTTTACGTCAGATCAATTTTTCAAATGTACAAAAATTTAACCTCATGCTGGGCGTGGTGGCGCACGCCTGTCATCCTAGTACTTGGGAGGCTGAGACAGGAGGATCACCGGTTTGAGGCTAGCCTCAGCAACTTAGCGAGACCCTGTTTCAAAATATAAAATGAATGTCAGGCGTGGTAGCACATGTTTATAATCCCAGTACTTGGGAGGCTGAGACAGGAGGATCGCAGGTTCACAGCCAGCCTCTGCAATTTAGTGAGACCCTGTATCAGAATAAAATAGGGTTGCGGTGTAGCTCAGAGGTAGAATGCCCCTGGGTTTCATCCCCAGTACCACACACAAAAGAAAAAAATATATATATATATATGTATATTAATACATACACACATATATATATATGTAAAATAGGGATGGGGGTGTAGCTCAGAGGTAGAGCACCCCTGGGTTCAATCCCCAGTAACAGTTACACACACACACACACACACACACAACCCCATCCCAAGCAATATAATTCAAAGATTCATGAGTATTATTCCTCCTAAGAAAATATTAATATATAATATTGATATAATATTGACATATTATCTTTTATATTATATAATTGTTATAAATATTATTGATATATTATAATATATAATATTATTTTATTATTATAATATTTCTTCCTCATAAGAAAATATTAATATATAGTTTTTTCAAACAGAAACTTTGTATGTGTGTATTACTGGGGATTGAACTCAGGGGCATTCTTCCTCTGAGCTACACTCCCATCCCTCTTTTACTTTTTATTTTGAAACAAGGTCTCACTAAGTTGCTGATGGTGTCCCTAAGTTGCTGAGGCTGGCTTTGAACCTGCGATCCTCCCGTCTCATCCTCTCAAGTACTGGACCTGGCTCAAATAGAAACTTTAAAAAGAGAAATTAGTGTGGGTGGATCAAAGAACTGCCACCAGTGGCTGCCAGGCCACAAAACCCCCTGCAAATAAACAGAGACTGAGACAAAACCTTTCCATGTGCCCTGTCTCTGGTCCCTTTGGCCATTTGAGACCAACTGTTTATCCTTGTGGGTCCCTCGTACTTTTGCAGGCCACCGGGGTCCCTTGCCAGATACACTGCCCAGGGCAGAAGCTCACGCAAGGTATACTTTCGAAAGACAGACCCCAGTCCCACCGCTTGGCCCCACTCACTCCCCTAAAGACCCACCACCCGCGTCCCCGCCCTTACGTTGCCCTCATGTTGTTCTTTGGCTCCAGGGGAATCTCCAGGACTTTGGTGTTGCCCACAATCTTCTCGTAGCTGGTGGTGGTGACGGTCTTCCCCGTGATCCGGTGCACCTGGTAGAAGGCGTGCGGCTTCAGGATCCGCTCATCAGCTGTCCCAATGAAGATCTGAAGCCCCAGAGGTTTGTTCTCCATGTAGCCATGGAGCTGGGGGGAGAAGACAAAATCGTTACTATGCAGGGTGTGATGGTTCTGGTCTGACAACCCAAAAAGATCCGAGAAGTTCATAGGCAGCAGCAGGAGTATGGGATTGCCACTGGGTCCGGATGAATGTAGAACTGGAAGCAACCTTGATGTCCAACCAGAGGGGACTGCTTGAATAAATTACGGGGATCTTCTGTAAAAGGGTATCGTAAGCAGCCATGAGAAAAACACAGTTGATCAGAATTGCATTTATGGAGAAACAGACAGAAACTATACTTAACGGATGACTGAGGGTCAGGGGAAGTGTTACTAAGTAGTGAGGATAGAGAATAATCTGGGAGGATGAGCACAGAGGTTTTGACTCTGGCTGCCTGGAAGGATCAGGGCAAAGAACTGTCGCTTTGTACAGGACAATATTCCAATGAACAAAGTTTGATTTTACAATTTTAAAAAAGAAAGAGCAAGGCAAAAGTACAATAATCTAAGTGGAAAAAATCACTGAAGACTGGGAGAAAAATGTGTACTACAAGTAACAGGCAAAAGATTAGCACATAGAGTACATAAAGAACATCTACAAGAAGTAAAGACGAGGTTCCCTGGCCACCCTACTTGAAATTGAGTCCCACTTCTAATGGCTTTTCCTCTCGGCCAACATTCTTAATGCTATAATCCAAGACAAGTGACCACACAACTTAGAGGAAGGAAGACTTATTTGCTCATAGTTTCCTGGAGATTCCAGGTTCAGTCCATGTGAGGCCAGGTCTACTTATCTCAGAGTATGGCAGTGGGAAGCAGAGAGAAGGAGTGGAGGCCGGAAGCAAGAGAGAGCCAGCAAGCAAGGGGATTCAAAGACAAAAGCACAGTCCCCAAGGCCACACTCCCAGGGACCCACCTCCTCCAGCCACACCCCACCTGCCTAGGTGACCACCCAGTAAATCCATTACAATGGTTTTATCCACTGATGAGATTACAACCCTCGTTACTTGATCACATTGACTCTGAACATTAATACACGCGCTCTTCAGGGGACATTCTATATCTGACCATAACACCGATCTCCTCCACCTTTCTTTAATCTGATCTAACACACTATGTACTTTCTTGAATCTTTTGGCCTAGGTCTTCTTCCCACAGCGTCACATCTTTTAGGACAGGGATGTTTGTCTATTTCACTTGTCACAAAGATGCCTAGCACAGCCATAAAGCTTGGCACATAGTAGGCATTCTAGTATCTATCTACTGAATGAACTAATAAAGACTATGCAACAGAAAAATGGCAAGATATTCCAGCAGGCAGCTCATAGGGGGACAAATGGCCAGGAGTACAGAAAGAAGGTTCGCTGTGGCCTGAAAACAGGAAAATGCAAATTAAACCACCACAAGATGCCATTTTTCACCAGTTAGATTGGCACACATGCAGATATTTGATAATATCAAGAATTCTGGAGACTGGGGAGGAACAGGTATCTCATGCAGCAGATCGGAATATAAACTGGCGTAACTATTTTAAAGAGCATTGGAGCGGTAGCGCCAATAAAAATAGGTATAAATTTAAAAATAGACACTGACTCAGTAATTATACTTCTCAATACGCACCCCAGTAGAAAAACATCGCATATGCAGACGACATGTACAAAAAGCAAACAACTGGGTATTTTTTTTTCATCTTCTCCTTCTTTTTTTTTTTTCTTTTTTGGTATGGGGGATTGAACCCAAGGGCACTATACCTCTAAGCTATACCCCCAGCTCTTTTTATTTTTTACTTTGAAACAAGGTGTCTCTAAATTGCTGAGGCTGGTCTCAAATCTACAATCCTCCTATATCAGCCTCCTAAGTACTGGGATTACAGGCATGTACCACCACACCTGGTTCAACTAGTTACATTAATAGGCTGGATTAATATGACAGGCACAGGCAACGAAATACTAACCAGCAATTTTAAAACAATATTAAGGTAGAGGTCTACGAATTGACCCAGAAATATCTAGCATATGTTGTTGAAAGGAAATAAAGTGCCAAAACCTACAACTTATAAAACAATGCAGAATGTTTTCCATACATTCATTTATATGGATGTAGATGCAACAGGAAAAGGTATGAAAGGATGTGCTCCAAACTGACCACGCCGTGACCACCTCCTATGGATGGAGGAGGAACTCAAGACAGAGAAAGTAGTCAAAGAGAACTCTGTCTTTATACACCATGGTATAGGAAGAATATATTCCTGGAGACCTGGGGATTTTAATATTAATTTTTTTTTTGGTACTGGGGATTGAACCCAGGGGCATTCTACCTCCGAGCTACACCCCCAGCCCGATTTTTTGTTCTTTATTTTGAAACAGGGTCTCACTAGGTTGCGGAGGGCCTCACTAAGTAGCTGAGGCTGGCCGCGAACCTCTGGTCTCAGCCTCCCAAATACTGGCATTACAAGCGTGCACCACCATGCCCGGCTTTTAATATTAATTTTAAGTACACATATAGAATAACAAAAAACAAAAGAATGTTAAGCTGACAGTTTGATGATGAGCGCCAGCCATTCCTGGTGGAGAAATACTAAGCCGATTGTTCAAGTCTTCCATGCTTCCATTATTTTGTCTGCAAATTTAGGGGGGTTATGACAAAGCAAGAACTCACTAAGAATATACCCTTCTCCAAAACTACAAAACTTCAGTAGGGTCTACTGAAAAAGAAAACAAACAAACCAAAAAAAAAAAAAAAACAAAGAAAGGCTTCAGGGTATAAATGACTGCACATGGTCCAGAACTGTGCTGTCCCATACAGGAACCCCTGACCATAAGAATACACTGATTAAAATGAAACAAAATTGACTCAGGTTCTGAGTCCCAGTGGCCACATTTCAAGTGCTCACAAGCCACAACCAGAGTGCACGGCGCAGATATACATTTCCATCATCACAGGAAGTTCTAGGGGACACGCGCCAGTCTAGCAAGATGGAGCCCTGGTGTCTCTTTCTTTTTTATTTTTTGTGGTACCAGGGATTGAGCCCGGGGGCATTCTACCTCCGCGCTACACCCCCGGCCCTATTTTTTATACTTTTATTTTGAAACCGGGTCTCACGAAGTTGCGGAGGGCCTCACTAAGTAGAGAGAGAGAGAGAGAGAGAGAGCGAGCTGAGGCTGGCCACAAACCCGGATCCTCGGGTCTCCGCCTCCCAAAGTACTGGGATTACAAGTGTGCGCCACCACGCCCAGCCCTGGTATCCCTTTCTTTACTCTTCAGAGTCGGATGGGAGTGGCATGGGAGTTGCTAGATAACATTTTTCTCCATCTGCCACCACCACCCACAACATTTACATAAGAGTCAGATACTCCTGCAAGGGGCGGCTTGGGTCAGAGATGAAAGAAAACCAGAGCTTGAGCCTCTTATCCGGAGACCAGGTGGCCACAATCAAAAGGAAGAAGACGGCCTTGGGAAGAGGTTTCGCTTGTGCTGTTTCTGCCTTGCATTCGGACCCAAGATAAATATATTGCTCATCTGCTCTCTGGATTCATGGGAGGTGGTAAACACAGTTTCACATGAGAGAAGCCAAGCAGGTAGGATGGCCTGTGAGCCCCGAAGGTTCCAGGCTGTTTCCTCCTCCCCTGGCAGAAGAGCAGAAATGGCATGCTGGACGGACACCTGAGAAACAGCCAGGAACACCTGGAGATAAGCCTGTCACTGTCACGTCCAGCCACGCTGTCCACTCCCTGTTGGCCCACCTGCCAAGCCACCGTTGCCTCTCAATGCACGCCAACGCACAACTTGTCTCTTGCAATATACACAGAGCAGCTCAATGATGCTCTTAAAAATGCAAATCAAATGGGGACACTCCCTGCTTACAACCCTCCAAAGACACCTGTGGCTTCAAATAAAATCCAAGCTCAGGGGTACCCTGGTCCAGCAGGCCTTCCCACAGCCCAGCCCCTGCCTTCTCCCCCGCTCTATGAGGCTCCTGCCGATACCCGCCCTACTTCTTTCTGCTCCTTGAACGCACCACGCTCACTCTGACCTCAGAGCCTTTGCACGAGCCAGCATCTCTGCCTGGAACACTTCTGCTGTGCATTTAGTTTTTCAAATCTCCAGCTCTTTCCCAAACCACATTATTTCCATGCGCCGGGTGCCAGAGCCGGCTCTTTCTGCCCTGCAAGAACCAACTGCTAAAATGTTTAGGAACATAAAGAGCCAGTTGACACCCCTTGGGTCACCTGGGTATGCGTATTCCCAGCCACGGTGGGAGTAATCACACCGCAAAAGTTGGCAAACACCGCAAAGCGAGGCTGTTTTCTTTTTTCTGGAGAATTGGAGATGCAGCATTGAATCATTTGGTTAGGTATTCTTTATCTTAAGCACTTCTCTCTCCCGCCTGAACATGAGTTCCACGGCGACAGGAACCCAGACCATTTGTCCGGCGCGGCCAGCGAACACTGCTGGAGGAGCAGTCACTGTCTGTAGCGACAGTGACGGGACAGGCCAGCTCATGGCGCCCACTTCCCTCATGCCACGCACAGCTGCAGCGGTTACACATACCGCATGGCGCTGCGTAGGACCCGCCAGTGATTACCCATTTCAAAGAAAACCCTCCAGCCACTCCCTGTAGTCCGCTCAGAAATGACACGATGCCACCTCGTCCCAAGGAAAACTCTGCATCCGTCCTGGGTGAGGGCTTTAATATGTGTTCTGAGCGCTTGCTGGCGGAGCTACTTCATCTCCATGGCCACGCTGAGAGGCAAGCAGCGCTCTACCTGGATGACAGCGAGGTCGGGTACCTGGTACCTGGTCCAGGATCCCACAGCGCATGTGCGATCGCAGCCTCCCCTGCAGCGCGGGCTGCCTCCGTCTCACCGCTGCCTCCTCGTGCAGAAAGAGGAGCCCCCCCCGAACCCCGACTCTGCTTGCTCAGCCAGGCTGGTGCATCCCACCAGTTCAGAAAAAGCAGCAAGCCAACATGCTCCCACATCTCAACCACCCACCCACGGAGCCAGCCCCCGCGCCCCCAAACTCAGCTCCACGGGTCTCAGCAGCGACACAAATGTCCAGACACGGAGGGAAAAGGTATTGTGTTCCTTGATTCTTGCTTTTCCTTTTTCTTGTTATAAAAGTAACACAGACAATAAATGTAATAAATAAAATAAAAAATAAAGGTAACAAGGGATCATTCGTTATAGGAAAAGTACAGTCATAAAAGAAAATACCCCTGGAAGGAGGTCGCATCTTTGTGTCCATCCTTCCAAACCTTCCTTTTATTTTTTACATTGTTTTTCATTGGCAAACAGTAACTGTATGTGCTCTAGATTCATGCATGGCGCACAATGTGTCACGTTGTGGGATGTGTTTACATTGTGGACCGAGTAAAGCAATGATCAAGCTCGTAGCTTTGCAGACTTATTTGTTCATTTGGTGCTGGGGCTTGAGCCTAGAGACATTCTACCTCTGAGCTACACCCCCAGCCCTTTTTTTTTTTTTTCAAACAGGGACTTGATAAGTTGCTGAGGGCCTCACTAAGTTGCTGAAGCTGGCTTCAAACCTGTGATCCTCTTGCCTCAGCTTCCCAAGTACTGGGATTACAGGTGTGCGCCACCATGTCCAGTGCATATTTATTTTTTTGTAGTGAAAATATTTAAAATTTACTTTTCCACCATTTTATTTTATTTTTTATTATTTATTTATTTTTTTATTTAATTTTGTGGTATTGGGGATTGAACCCAGGGGCATTCTACCTCTGAACTACAACCCCAGCCCTATTTTTTTTATTCTTTATTTTGAAACAGGGTCTCACTAAGTTGCAGAGGGCCTCACTAAGTAGCTGAGGCTGGCCACGAACCCGGATCCTCCAGTCTCAGCCTCCCAAGTACTGGGATTACAAGCGTGCGCCACCACGCCTGGCTCTTTTCCACCATTTTAAAATATACAATGCACTGTTTATTATAGCCACCATTCTGTGTGACAGATCACTAAAGCATAAATTCCGTACCCTTGCAAAGCTTTCTTCTAAGTACCTGGATACACAGATTTGGGGTTCTACTTTATATATTGCTTCTACTTCCCACTATAGTGTGACCTACTTCCCCTCGTCATTAAATCCTGTTTTATGAGACAGGCTGAAATGAAGGCATGGCTCAGATGCACTTCAGCTCACGCTGGTCATATCCCTGATAATGTTGAAAATACCCTAAGTGGAGCCGAGCATGGTGGCGCACACTTGTTATCCCGGTACTTGGGAGGCTGAGACACAAGGATCGCAGGTTCAAGGCCAGCCTCGGCAACTTGGCAAGGCCCTCTGCAACTCAGTGAGACCCTGTTTCAGAATGAAAACAAAAATCAAGCTGGGGGTGTAGCTCAGAGGTAGAATGCACCCTGGGTTCAATCCCCAGCCCACAAAAAAAAAAAAAAAAGAAGAAGAAGAAGAAGAAGAAAAAAAAAAGAAAATACTCTTAAGTGGAAAATGCATTTAATCCACCTAACCCCCTGAGCACCCTGGCTTAGCAGCCCAGCACACAAAGAGCCCCGGCATTCTACCTCCAAACTACACCGCCAGCCCTATTATTTTTATTCTTTATTTTGAAACAGGGTCTCACTAAATTGCAGAGGGCCTCACTAAGTAGCTGAGGCTGGCCTTGAACCTGAGATCCTCCGGTATTGGCCTCCCAAGTGCTGGGATTACAAGCGTAATCAGGCTGCCTCCTCTCCTGATCCCAGGGCTGCCTCTGCCCTGCACAGAGAGACGCTCAGACCACCTATCTTCAGCCCAAGGAAAGATCAAAGTTCAAAATCAAAGTGTGGTTCCTGCTGAATGCACGTGGCTTTTGCACCACGGGAAGGCTGAGTACGTCGGGGCCCAGCGTACCCTCCGCTGGCTGCCTCAGACCCAAAATGTGGGACTGATTTTCAAAATGGCAACGGGCCAAACAAACTGTTTCCAATTTTGCTAAATCAAACATTAATGACGTTAAGTAGCATTTTCGTTGAATTTGGAATATTAGGAAATCGGTATGATCCTCAAAGCGTTCATTCTGAAGAAAGGAAAAGCCCACAGTGGGCGGGGCATCGCGATCCCCAGGGCCACGTAGCAGGAAGAGGGACTTTTACAAATACACACAGATCACAAATTCTGTACTTATTTTTGTTTTGTTCTGGGGTACGGGGGATTGAATCCAGGGCCTCGTACATGCTAGGCAGGCGCTATACCCCAGCTCCCTGCGCTTATCCTTAGATGCAAAAGTCAAAGCTTATTCCTGCCACCCTAACCCCATTCCTACCCTTAAGCATGCACATGGACACGTACGCACCAGGCAAACTTAGTACACGACATGACTCTCTCCCACACACACTCCACATCCATCTAACGAGCACAGATCAGTAACTTCAATCAGAGCCTCCTCTGCTCAACCCATACTGGACCAGCTCAAAGTCCTATTAATTCTGTTCCCTACACTCCACTCAAACCTGTCACCCTCGCTGGGTACGGTGGCACACCCCTATAGTCCCAATACTTGGGAGGCTAAGTCAGGAGGATCACCGGTTCAAGCCCAGCCTCAGCAACTTAGCGAGACCCTGTTTCAAAATTAAAAAAATAAAGAAGAGCCGGGCATGGTGGCGCACGCTTGTAATCCCAGTACTTGAAAGGCTGAGACAGGAGGATCACAGGATTCACGGCCAGCCTCAGCAACTTAGTGAGGCCCTCTGCAACTTAGTGAGACCCTGTTTCAAAAATAAAGAATTAAAAAAAATAGGGCTGGGGGTAGAGCTTGGAGGTAGAATGCCCCTGGGTTCAATCCCCGATACCACAAAAGAAAAAAAAAAAAGGAAAAGAAAAAAAGAAAAGAAAAGAAAGAGAAAAAGGAAGAAAGAAAAGGGGGGTGGTGGAACTCAGAGGTAGAATGCCCCTGAGTTCAACTCCTAGTGCCACACACACACACACACACACACAAAAAAAAAAAAAAAAAAAAATCCTCCACCCTTCCCTCCTCTATCCCTTCCACCTGGTCCCCTAGTCAAAGAGGAGGCCTGGCTTCCCTGCCTCCACGCTGGCCTCCAGCTACAGTCTTCTCCACACAGAAGCTAGAATGATCTTCACTACTGTGAGTCGGAGCTCAATGCTCCTCTGCTCCAATCCCTTCATCAGCGGACATCTTGCTTCATCTGAAAGTGACTTGGACCCTGGGTGTGGCTCAGAGGACCCTGCCTGCCCCCTTCCCTGGCAGCCACCTGTCCCTATCCTGGAAGGAGCCGGGCATATGCCAGGCAGGTGCCAGCCCGAGGCCCCCACACTCACTCTGCCCCTGCGTGGACTGGTCCCCCCTGAATCACAGGGCTCTCCCTCTCTTCATTCAGCCCCTCCCTAGAGGCCTACCCAGACCCGCACCCCAACCCGGCGCCCACGCCCCGTCACTCTCCGCCCACCCACCTGCTTCGTGTTGCATCCCGTCCCGCCTGTCCTGCCTGCCACCTCTCACCACCTGGGTGCAGGTGTTCATGTCATCTTTTCTGCCTCCCCACTAGAGCGTCAGCGCCCCAGGGCAGCAGCTCATCCACACGGTCCCCGTGGGTAGCGTCCTCAGTGCCTAGGGCGCCATGGGGGGCTCCAGGTGGAGGGTGGGTGGGTGGGCTCAGTGGGGGTGGGTGACTGTCCTCTCTGCACACCTGCTCTTCACATGACAAAGAGCCAGCGTGCTGCCCACCCTGGCCTGTACCAGGGTGTCACAAGGTCACAGGGTCGGTCCTGCTGGGCATGGGCAGGGCTCGGCTGGTACCTGGGCTGCCCAGTTCCCGGCAGGGAAGCATGGCACCAACATCTCCAGGGTGCGGTGGGACAGGGACCCTGTGTCACCCTCTGACCCATGCTTGGGCCAGCAGGAGTCCACTGGGACAGGCTGCCGTCTGCCCCCGGCAGTGGCGTGTTTTGAAGTCACGTGGGGACCCAAGAAAAGGGATGAGGCATTTTGCACGGGCTGGAAAACCAACCCAGTCAGTTTCTCTTAGTCCTCTAAATTAAGAATCAAGTCCTTCTACATTTCTCACATCACTGGAAATGAGAAACAGACCTATCTACCGCACAGCAAGCATGCTCCCCGGAGAGGCTTGATGGCCCGAAACACACTAAATTTGTTTTCAATTACCATGTCCGCACCGGAAACCCCCAGGGAGCCAGAGACACCAGCGTGTAGCGATCGAGGCGAGGCACATCCGCGGCGGGACCCAGGGGGCTCTGAACTCAGAAACGGGGTCATCGTGCCCCCTCCCTTGGCCAGAGCCATTCACTTTCCCTCCGCCGCCGCCCAGCCCCTCCACTCCTGTCCACTCTGACGCCTGGACGTGCTGTGTCCTGGTAGGGCAGTGAGCTTACATCTCCAGCCTCAGTTTCCTCATCTGTGAATGGGCTGATGGTGGTGCACGCCTCATCAGGTAAGTTATGTGCGACGCGGCTAATGGCCACTGGACAAGTGTTAGCTTTCGTTCATATTTCTCCACTTGCGTCAGGGTGGCTCTTGGTCATTAAATTCCTCTTCTCTGGACTTAGTTCTCGGAAGAAATAACCTTGAAGGTTGTCTTTCAGTTCCAAAATATAACAATCTTTGCATTAAGAATAAAATCTGGCCCTTGCCTCGTGTCCCCTGTCCCGGTCCAGCCACATGGGCCTCCTTGCTGCTCCTTCAGTGACCGAGTTTGTTCCGACTTCAGGACCTTTGCATATGCCATTCTGTCCCTGGGTCTTCCCCGGGCTGGTTCTGCGATCCTGCGGTTCGGAGTCGCCTGGCTAACGCAGAGCCCCCGGCATACCCCTGTGATTTCCTTCCATCAGTGTAAGCGTTACCTTGTGCATTTTCTTCCCTTCCCCTAGAACCTGAGATTGTCCAGCACCATGCCCCTTGCGTGGCACCGGGCACACAGTAGATGTTCAATAAATATTTGCTCAATCAATAAACAAGCAGGTCGAGTCCTGGGTTCCTCTGTGGATTGCCACCTCGGCTGCCCAGGAAAGGAGCCTTCGTCACGTCTGGGAGAGGATCCCCGCGTTTGCAGACGGCCCCGATTCGCTGCTATTTGAGCCAGTCTGCAGGAATGCGTCTCCCCGTGAAAGAGACATATTATACCCGGCCAATTACACTGGAAGGCAGAAGTGGAGACAAACTGGGGCTGGAAAAACGAAGTTTACAATCCTGAGACTGAGTCGAAAGGACAGCAACTTGGCAGCCTCGTGGGGACGGCGAGGCGAAAGCGAGACACAAGCGATGCCCTGCGTCCCCCGGGAGGGACAGGCAGGGAGGGGACAGCACCTTTCAAACCCAGCTTTCTGGGATCGAGCCCCCCAAGGTGTGATACTGAGCAGCAAGGTCTCTAGGAAGCAGGAAGAGGAGAGGGCGAGTGTGGGGGGGCTGCACCACCTCATGCAATCCCGCAGATACCCCAGGGTCACAGGGACCAGAACCCTACAGCACCAGCCCCATCTGAGCACAGGGACAGAGCATCCCCAGGAAACTGCAGTTTGGATCCACGTAAGCGTTCCACCAAAGACAGGGACATCTGGACGAGATATAAGTGCTGGCCTCTCCGCTTTCCCTGCGGCCAGAGCTGGAAAAGGCCCCGGACACCAGCACGGAGGCGGGACATGCGAAGCCCGCGCGCCGCAGGGGTGCCAGGCTGGAGGGGAGGTGAGCCTTCCAGGGAGCGCGCCCCGCCCCCGCCCAGGCAGGCAGGTCTCGCTGGAGCCCGACCAAGAATTCTGAGTCACTTTTGCCACGAGGAGGATAAAGGAGCAGGCAGACGTGATGTGTACCTTTCCACGCTCTATTTTGGGATTTTAAGATCCGATTTCTCTCGTTTCAAAGGGTGGGTTTGAAGGACTCTCGGGGTAGCCTCTGCTGAGCGTGGCTAGACGGCGGTGGCGGGCCCCTGTCCCGACCTGACGGAGAGGTGGGGCCCTCTGGCAGCTCAGCGGATCGCATCATTCAGAACAAGGAGGCCCTTCTTGTGCGGACGCGGCCGGCCTGGCTTTCATAAACACGGCCGCGGAGGCCCGGGCTGCTCCAGTCTGACTCACCTCTCTCCTCACAGCAGCTCTGAGCCCATTCACTCCTTCTCAGACCTTCATTCACAGCCTCTGAGGGCAGGGACATTACGTGGTGAAGCTGTTCTTCCCCGTAATTAACACATCCCCTGGGGGAAGAACCAGGCCCCTCTCCAGATGGATGAAGTCTCAGGCTATCTCATGCTGCTATAACACAACACCCAAGACAGGATCACTTAACAAGAACAGAGGTAGCCAGGTGTGGTGGCGCACGCTTGTAATCCCAGTACTTGGGAGGCTGAGATGGGAGGATCGCAGGTTCGAGGTCAGCCTCAGCGAGACCCTTAGTAGCTTAGTGAGACCGTGTCTCAAAATAGAAAATAAAAAGGGCTGAGGGTGTAGCTCGGAGGTAGAATTTCCACTGGGTTCAATCTCCAGTACCAACCACAACAAAAAAGACAGAGGCTCTATCTTACAGTCCTGGAGGCTGGGAAGTGCAGGGCCCAGCGGCGCACATCCGGCGAGGGCCTTCTTGTGGAATTGTCCCTTGGCAAAGTGCAAGCCAGACGAGGGAGAGGGGACCACCCCTTGCGTCAGGAACCTACTCCCAAAGTGACCGGCCTATGACAGCGACCCCAGCACCAGTGCACCGGGGAGGGCAGACCCGAGTCCCGGCACCACGTGAGAGCGCCACTGAGGGCCACTGCTCCACCGTGCTGTGCCAGGATTAACTTTCCAACAGAATAGCTTCGGGGGACACTTTGGAGCCACAGAGGATGGGAGCCGGTGGGATTATCTTCACCCACTATTTATTTAAGCCAGGGGAAGAAGGAACTAGTAAATCAGGATTTCTGGGTCTCGGCACTGCGGGCGACAGTTGGCTGTGATTCAGGGCTAAGGGACACTCTGTGGTGGGGGGCCACCCTCCTGTGCCTCGTGGGACCTTAGTTGCATCCCTAGCCTCTGTACCTACTGGTTGCCAAGTAACCACCTCTTCCTAACTCTAACAGACAAAACGTCTACACCCTGCAAAATGTCGTTTAGGGGGCCAAAGCACCCCACTGGGAACCCCTATTAAATTAAACTAATTTTGTTAATTAATTAAAGTGGGGAAAGCGCTTTATCTGCAGAAAACCCACGCTGGGATGCTATTCCTTATCTGTCGGCAAGTGCAGTCAGCCACACCTTCAAAGCTCACCTGGATCCTTCCGTCTCTCCCCTCCTCTTCCACCATCCCGCTAGGTCCCGCTACCACCATCCCTCACCTGGACCACAGTACCCAACCCTTGCTCATCTCTCTGCCACTTGCCCCCCCCCAGCAAAGACTCCGCCAGCAGCCAGAGGAACCTGTTTAAAGCAAGTAAGAGCACATCGCTCCCACTTAGAGCCCTCCATGGCTTCCTGGTGCACAGAGGGTGCAACTCAAAAGCCGGGTGCGGTGGTGCACACCTGTAATCCAGTACTTGGGAAGCTGAGACAGGAGGATCGCAGGTTCGAGGTCAGCCTCGGCAACTTAACGAGACCCTCAGCAACTTAGCAAGACCCCATTTCAAAATAAAAGAAATAGAAAGGGCTGGTGGTGTAGCTCGGAGGTAGAATGCTCCTGGGTTCAATCTTCAGGACACCCCCCCAAAAAAAAAAAACTTCTCTAAAAAGCAAGTGTTGAAACTAAGTCTGTAAGAAGCTTCCATATACAAAAAAGTCGAACAGCCCGACACTCAGAAACAGCAACCAAGCACACCCAGTCTCCTGCCTCTTACTCACCACCTGGATGAGCGTCTAGAAAGTTCTTCCCAGGAGGGGCGGGGCTGGGCGGCGGGAGAAGTCGGTGTCTGACACGCAGGGACGCAGGGACAGTGAGGGCGCTCACTAGAAATAAAATCCCTGCTTACTTTCTGTCTGGTTTCCGAATTGCTTATTCCTGGTTTAAAGGTGCCAGGCCTGGCAGCTTTCTAAAAATTTAAAATTTGAGGCAACAAATATTTGTTGAGCACTGCCTATTCACAAAAAAAAAAAAGCGACACTAGGGAAAATGTGTATAACAGGGGATGCTATAATTATCCCAGTAATAACAATGACAACAGCAGCTAATCATGGATTGAGTGCTTGCTAAATATTGGGCATTGTTTTAAGTGTTGCTGTCTATTAACTCCCTCCATCCTCATAGAATCTGGGAGATAGGCCTATTATTTTATACAGGAGGAGACCGAGGCACAGAGAAGGTAGACAATTTTCTCAGAATTGCACAGCCAGGATTCCACACTGGCAGGTCTGGCTCCAGGACCCACTCTCTTGGCAACTGTTGTCTCTGGAGGACAAAAGTCCACCCACAAAGGGCTGTAACACTTCCCTGAGCCTCGGTCCCTCTTCAGCCACACTCTGGGTCTTTTACTGGACTGTTAGTTACTGGGCCTTTCTCCTTATCGTTTAATTCCTATCTTTACTTGCAGAAATTTATTTCAAGAGAAACTTCTTGTCACTCCCTGAAACGGGCACATCAATGGCACCATAAAATCTAGGTGCCACTGTCAATGTTAACAATGCCGACTAAGTAACATACAAGTAACCGACATGCTCCCCTGCCCAGGGAACCTGGGGTTGCAGAGGGCTAGACTGGCATGCAAAGCGTATCAGAGAAGAGACGGAAGCAGAACGGGGTTGGGGACCCCCAGGGCGGGAAGCCACTGTCCCCAAAGCCCGTAGGCCATCCCCAGGCTGCTGCAGAAATCTGCCCACGCCAGCGCCACATAGGAGGTGCTCAGCGACCTCCGTAAAGACCACCACAAGCGTTGCTGATGACTTAGCTGCAAGAAGACACACCACCAGCCAGGCACAGTGATGCCACTGAGTACGGATCCCAGTACTCAGGAGGCTAAGACAGGAGGATTGCAGGGTTGAGGCCAGCCTCAGCAACTTAGCGAGACCGTTTCAAAATAAAAAATTAAAAAGGGCTGGGGGTATGTGTAGCTCAGAGGTAGAACATCCCTGGGTTCAATCCCAGGTAGGTAGATGGATGGATGGATGGATGGATGGATGGATGGAAGGAAGGGAGGAAATCAACCCATGTGCAAAAATTGGATGCATTTTTCAGAAACTAAAGTGGCGATTGTTCAGGTAGCCTTTGCAACAGTCCCTGTGTCCCCCCTGGCTTGCACAGGTGTCACACCCAGTTCTGGGCAGGAAAAGGCACAGAGACCTGCTTGCCTGTCCCCGTGGTGGAAATACTCCCGCGATGGCCGGTTTCCAGCCACCAATGTGCCGTCACCACTGCACACGGGCTGGGAAGAGACGCACAGGAGCTGCCGCTGCACGGCTCCCTCCGTCCGGGCGCCCTGGCTGTAAATAACCTCGGGAGACAGACTGCATTCACATGGAACAGAATTCCTGAAAATTGAAGTCAGCTCTCAGAAATGAGCAGAAGTTTCTCGGGGGCCCAGGGCACACCCAGCCTCTGTGCACGTCTGTTCGGGGGCGGTTCTGCTCATAGAACACCAGTCACCTCTCACTCGCTCTACCCACCGCGGGTCACATCTACGGTGGAGACCCCTCCTGCTCCCCGGGGTCCCCAGCCCTATACCTGTGAAAGGGTGTAGACACCCTTTCTGTGTAGACCTTGCTGTGGCCAGGTCCTGTCTCCACTTGGCCACACACCGGCACCATGTTCCTGCCTGCCCTGTGCCCACCAGCCATGGTGAGCGCCTGGCACCCACCCAGAGAAAACACCGCGGCCCGGGTGCCCCGGGTGTAGCGCTACCAGCTCCTTCTCGCCCCTAAAGGCGCTCACCCACACATCCTCCCGCCTAGCAAGGCCCGGGCGGCTTCCCTGCCCTGCACAAGGGCATGGGGACCTGCCATGGCTCCCGGCTGGCCCCAAGGCCCCGCTCACACTTGGCATGGCCCCGGCCTCTGGAAAAGACACCACGGCCCAGTGGCTGGTGTGTGCGTGAGTGCTGCCTGGCGTGTGGCGCCCGCGACGCCAAGAGTCATCCGTCAACCTCGCTGAAAAGTGGGAAAATAAGCAACAAAAACCCGGCGGCCTCTTTTAATGAGAACCACACGCAAAAGCCCTTCCGCCCCGCTTCCCTTTTCCGGCCCAGAAACACCAACGGGCCGTGATAAGGGGCTGCGGCCCAGGGACTGTTCAAAGGGTTGGTGCTGCCCCCGCCCCTCCCTGCACCCCTGGGAGTTGCCTGGGGTCACCGGGCTGCTTGGAAGAGGTTTAGGATCCTGCCACGAAGGGAGGAAGTACCCTGTCAAAGGCTGATGAAGCCTCTTTTAGGGAGCTTTCCTTTCAACTGCCTCCAAGTGACCGTGGGCCGCCCGTCAAGGCCGTGCGTCTTCCTTTCATGTCCCTCGGTCCCTGTCCTCCACATGTCCCCGGTGCACGAAACAGCAGGCACGGCGCTGGAGTTCACGGCTAAGGGCCAGAGCCCGAGAGGACGCGGTGACATGCCCACCAGCCTGGGCCTCGGAACCATGTGGCATCTACCGAGTCATCGAAACACACACTTCCTAGCATTGCCACCAGGAAACCAGAAGAAGAGACCCGAAGGCAGCAAGGCTGGAGGTCTGGGCTGGGGGCTGCAGGCCGGCCCACCTGAGCTCGCTGGCCGCCGACCTCGGCCAGGTCACCCAGCCCTGAGCTCTTCCCTGGTTCACAAGGCCACCAGGACTGAATGAGTTGACGTGTGCACGGCTCCTGGGACCAGCGCCAGCACGCGGTAGGTGCCCCGTCGGTGCCAGCCTTCATCTTCATGGTGATGGGCCTTCCTGCTTCCTCCAGGCAGCTGTGCATACGGAAAGAAGGCAGGTGGCCTCGTGTCGCATCTGCGTGCGGTGAAATTGATGACCAGCCAGGGGCATGGCTTTGATCCCGCAGGCAGCGCCTCTCTCGGGGACACCGCGGATGGTCACGGTGAACATCCTGTCCTCGGGGCGATGGGGTCTCTCATCACCTGGGCACCTGTCAGCCCTGACTGCTCAATAACCAGGGCCCGGACAAAGCCAGTGACTGTCCAAGGCTCTCCAGGGACAGCGACCTGGCCCAGCGCCACCACCCTTGGGAAGCCTGGCTGGCCCGCTTCCCCGAAAGGCAGGGCTGTGAGCAGCAGGACAGAGTCCAGGGATGGAGCGCAGCTCAGCCCACACGTGAACCCCTCGTCCATGCGGACCCCGGCCCCAGGCTCCCAGGTAGGATGTCCCCCACCATGACGAGGACAGCACTCAGCGAAGCATCCAGCCAGGACGGGCTGTGTCGAGCCATCTGCGCCTGCAAGCACCATGGCTGTCTCATACCTAAGACCCCAAGACCCGTCAGGGCTGCGGAACCAGCCTCCAGGCCCCTTCTGTACAGGAGGATCCCACCGCGAGGGTTGGATCCTGCAAGAGCTAAGAATGGTGCTGGCACACAGTAGGTACTCATCAATGTCTAAGGCAGCTCCACGCTCCCCTAGGTGATGGACCAGGGCAGCACAGGGCCCACGCCCTGCCCCTTCCCCGGCTGAGCCTCCTGCAGGCTCCCCAGGCACTGGCTCAGCAAGGTGCAACTGGAAATCAGTCCCCAGCGAGCAGGTCCAGCGCCCCCCCCACCCCGTGGCTTCTCTGCTACACCTGCTCCTCCTCTTCCCTCTTTGCTGAAGATGTTGCTTTTATTTTTTTATTTTTTTTTTTTTTTGCGGTACCGGGGATTGAACGCAGGGGCATTCTACCTCCGCTCTACGCCCCCGGCCCTATTTTTTAATGCTTTATTTTTGAAACCGGGTCTCACGAAGTTGCGGAGGGCCTCACTAGGGAGAGAGAGACAGAGAGAGAGAGAGAGAAAGAGAGAGAGATAGATCGATCGATCCATCGATCGATCGCGCGCACATGCGCGCTGAGGCTGACCGTGAACCCGGATCCTCCGGTCTCCGCCTCCCAAAGTACTGGGATTACAAGCGTGCGCCACCACGCCCGGCTTGCTTTTATTTTCAAGTGGGGACAGAGCACGCGTCAGCAATCCACACACTCTTCTGTCCTGAGAAGCTGGGCCGCACTTCCTCGCCCGTGCTCAGCGCCCCCAAACCTCTCCCTCTGCTACTACTGTCAGGCCTCTGTGGACACCATCCTGATTCCTGCGTCTCTGAGCCCGTGAGTGAGGCTTCAGGGGCTGGAACTTGGGGCTTGACTGGGCTGCCACGAGGGAGGCCACCGCCCAGTCACCTCGCCGTGGCATGGGGGAGACTCTCGCCTCCCAAGAAGGAAGCTGACAGGCCGGGAAGCCACCGCTTGCCAGGATGAGCGCTCTGATAGGAAGGAAAGCGGAACAGGAAGTTGGAAGCTCACGCTAATGCCGTGAGGATCAGCGAGACCCTGGTCCCACCCTGGGCTCAAACTCAAGTCCTCAGTGAACTGACATGATGGCCACCTACTGCCCTGAAACCATGACTGCAAACCGGTGGGCCCACCTCCTGCGAGCGTCTGCATTCGGGGACCAAGCCAGCAAGGCCCGGTGGATACCTGGTCACGCGACGGGCACAGCGCTCCTAGCAATGGCCCCCAGAGGGGCAACTCGGCTCTCTGGGGCCAAAACCCCTGCAAGCCCTGAAGCCTCTTTCTAAAGGGATCTGAAAGCCAGGCATGGTGACGTACTGCTGGACTCCCAGCACTTGGGAGGCAGAGACAGGAGGATCAGGAGTTCAAGACCAGTCTCAGCAACTTAGTGAGACTCTCAGCAACCCAGCAAGACCTTGCTTCAAAATAAAAAATAATAATAATAAAAGGGCTGAGGGTGTAGCTCAGAGGTAGAAAGCCCCTGGGTTCAACCCCCCAGAACCACAGAAAAAGTTAAATAAAGGGATCCGAGTGGGCCCACAGCATTCAACTTTAAAAAGAGAATGCAGGCTGGGCGTGGGGATGCACGCTTGTAATCCCAGTACTTGGGAGGCTGAGACAGGAGGATCTAGGTTCGAGGACAGCCTCAACAAGTAGTGAGACTCTCATCAACCTAGCGAGACCCTGTTTCAAACTAAAATAAATAAATAAATCCATAAATAAAAAGAGAGTACAAAATTAAATCTCTGTGATTTAAAGGGGAGAGGAAGGCAAGTCCCATCGAAATTCCCAAGACAAGATGGTTGTTGGAAGTACACACAAGTCTCTCCTGGTTGGGGATCTGTCTCACCAGGTTCTGAACAGGACTCCCTTTACTGACCGGCAGCCTGACAATAAATCCTACGGCACCCCCGTCTTTAGCAAGCGTGGCATTTGGAAGGACCAAGGAAAACCAACTTGCCCCTCTTTTAAGTTCATGGAGTTGGATTCCTGAGCTTTCTGAGTTTGAAGCCAACAACAAATGCTCCCCACCCCAACCCTCCAGACCCCGTGCTGGCCAGGTCAACACAGCGGCGTGGCCTCTGCGCAAGACTATCAGGCCTCAGACATCCCTCCTTATGGAAAATCTGTGATCGGAACAGACCCCCAACCTACAAAAAAAAGACCACACTAACACGAGAAGGGAAGGTCCTCTTTACAGTTGGATCTTTTCTGTATTAAAAAATACTATGTGTTCATTGGGCATGTTCTGTATTAAAAAATTAGCCGGGCGTGGTGGCGCACGCTTGTAATCCCAGTACTTTGGGAGGCGGAGACCGGAGGATCCAGGTTCGCGGCCAGCCTCAGCTCTGTCTCTCTCTCTCTCCCTTTCTCTCTCTCTCTCTCTCTCTCTCTCTCTCTCTCTCTCTACCTGGTGAGGCCCTCCGCAACTTCATGAAACCCGGTTTCAAAATAAAGTATAAAAAAAAAATAGGGCCGGGGGCGTAGCGCGGAAGTAGAACGCCCCCGCGTTCAATCCCCGGTACCGCAAAAAATAAAATAAAATAAAATAAAAAATAAGCCTTGAGCCCAGGCGTGGTGACACACACCTGTCATCCCAGTACTTGGGAGGCTGAGACAGGAGGATCACAGGTTCAAGGATAGCCTCAGCAAGTAGTGAGACTCTCAGCAACCTAGCGAGACCTTGTTTCAAAAATAAAAATAAAAATAAGGCTGAGGGTGTAGCTTGGAGTTAGAATGTTCCTGGGTTCAATCCCCAGTACAAAAAAAAAAAAAAAAAAAGCTTTTGATCAAACACTTGGGCATTAAAACAGCAAGACCCAAGTTCACTTTGCAGAGTGTTTCCCAAAGCGAGGTCCCTGCCCCGGCCCAAGTTCACCAACGAGACGCCTTGAGGGACCAGGCAGTGTGCACTGGGGCCTGGGGCGCCCAGACCTGGTTAAAGGGACGGCTGCTGTTCAATTTCCATCCACTGTCACCGTGCAGGAAGGCCCAGGCTAGCGCTCTTCCAACTGCTACCATCTGCTAGAAATCCAACTCTACGAGAAATCGAATCCGTCAATTTCAAGAACTCGCGTCCGCGCTGTCTAAAACCCTGAGCGGGCCAGACGCATCTGAGGACGGACTCACGCCTCCACTGCTCAGACACCGTGTTCTCTCAGCTGCACCTTTACCGGGCAGTTCCTGAAGTCTAGAACCTTCTTCCCGGTGCCCTACAACCCCCACTGAAATGTCCTCTCCTCCAGGAAGCTGCCCCTGATTCCCTGAAGCCAACTGCGCGGGCGGCCAGACACTCCCTCCACCGCCCTCTGTTATAGCTCTTATCTCCATAAACAAAGAAGGATTACTATGTGTTCATTGGGCATGTTACCAGGCCCTCTGCTTAACCCATTCCGGTCAACATCTCTTTTGGGGATAATATCACCCCACCTTACAGGAACAGACAGGTTAAGCAATGTGCCCAATATCACACAGTCAGTAAGTCATAGAGTCAGGTCTTGAACCCGGGCCATCTGGCTCCATCCCCCTCTGTTATTAACCTCCTTGCTAAACCGCATCCCGCCTCCGTGACCTCGATTATTCCTGTCTCTGTCTCTAGCAGCCGGAGAGCTCCCTGAAGGTGGAAACTGATCTCATTTCTCCCACTAGCCAGGGTGCACAGCTGGCAGGAGGTAAATGCTTGTTGACTGACTGACTGACTGACTGACTGACTGAGTGTTGCTGCTCATCCTGAAACAGGAGGGCCATGGGGCAGGGGGAGGGGGTAGGATCCACTCTGTGCTCAGCAACTCAAGTTGGGTTTTGCAGATGGGTTCAAGAGATGATGAAGGCCCCTACCCACTGAGAAATGGTACCCCCTTCCAGGCCTGTGAGGGAACAGGGGGCTTCACCAAGCTAGGACTCACACCCAGGTCCCCAACAAGTCATAGCTTTCCAAAACCAACCTCCTCCTGCTGATGCGCTTCCAAGGCTGCAGGCGCTGGAGGAGAGGGCCACAGAGCCCCCGCCCGGTAACCTCAGCAACCAAGTCCCAGGCCAGGGAGCACCCAGGCCTATTCCTCTGCTCCCTGGCAAGAAAAAGAAGGAAAGGTTGCCAGGTGAGGTGGTGCACACCTGTAATCCCAGTGCTTGGGAGGATGAAACAGGAGGATTGCAGGTTTGAGGCCAGCCTCAGCAAGTTAGCAAGACCCTATTTCAAAACAAAAAATAAAAAGGGGTGCTTGGAGGTAGAATGCCTCTGGGTTCAATCCCCAGTACCCCCCCAAAACAAAAGAAAAAAGAAACCACCCAAAAGTAAATGCAAGAGGAAAGCAGGAGGGAGGACGAGGGCCTGCGTGTGAGAAAGATGGAGCGCACAGGAGCGGCCCTCCTCTAGAGACACGCCTGCGGCTGCTTGGGGACCACTAAATTTACCATAATCTCACTTTAATACAACACTGTTGTATTAAAGTCCTGTACTGTTTCCCTGCGAGAGTCCTTGGTGGGAAGCCCGGGTCCAGCACTAACCACCTGCGTTGCGACACCTGTGTGCGAGCCCACGCGGGGTGCGGTGCGCCTGGCTTAGGCCACCCCCTCCTGTCAGGCAGGGACTCCGCGCCCAGGCCCCGCCAGATCAGCCAGTTCCCGCCCTCTGCTCCTGGAGGAGGGAAGGAGGGCAGCAGGGAGGGAGAGAGGGCAGCTGGGAACAGGAAGGAGATGGGTGATCTGAGGACACAAAGAACAAGCCTGCTGCCTTGTTCGGAGCCGGCCCGAGACCCTAATCCTAGCACGACCCTAAAAGCACCGGCTCAAAGTTAAAGTTAGACACACGCAAAGCTGAAGCCCCAAGGGGAACTCAGAGCTCAGAAACAATCGTCTCTTTGACTGAGAAACCACAAGGGAACTCCCACAGCATATTCTTGAGTAAAAAAGGAAAGTGAAAAAGAAGGGCTTCTTCTTCTTCTTCTTCTTAATCATTATAAAACTAACTTGTGCTTATCCCACCAAGTCACGACTTCTGGATGCCTCGGGCGAGCCCAAGTCGCACTGGCCGGAGAGCGGGGCAGGGCGAGCCTGGCCACGTCCCCGGCACCGAGCGCGTCCTTGTGACTCACTGTGCTTCCTTCCTCCGCTCCCCTCGGCACAGGAAAGCCACCAGAGGAGCCCCGCGCCAGGGCACCGAGTGCCAGAGAGGCCGAGGCAAACCGGGGCCCACCAGTGCCTCGGAGGAACCATCAAGACACGCACCAGTGCACACAACAGCCCGAGTGCCTGCCACGTGACGGGCACTGCTCAAGGGCACAGAGCATGGCGCGGGGATGATGGAGGAGTGGGTGGGTGGGTAGATGAGTGGACGGACGGACGGACGGACGGATGGATGGATGGATGGATAGATATGTAGGGGGATGGGTGGATGGATGGGTGGATGGATGGATGGATGGATGGACGGACGAATGAATGGGTGAATGGATGGATGAGTGGATGATGGATGAGTGGACAGATGGATGGACAAGTAAGAGAGTGGGTGGGTGGATGGATAAATGAGTGGATGGATGGATGGATGGATGGACAGATGGATGTACAAGTAAGAGGATGGATGCATGGATGCATGGATGCATGGATGCATGGATGATACATGGATGATACATGGATGGATGGATGGATGCATGGATGGATGAGTACATCAGTAGATAGAAGGACAGGTGGGTGGGTGGGAGGGAAGAAGGAAGAACATTGAACTATGAAAAAAAACCACACAAGCAGAGATGCACAGGATGGCAGGCAAGGGGGTGGCCATTTTGACACACAAGTCAGGGGCACTTCTTTGAGGAGGTGACGATGAATGATGCAGAGAGAGGAGGCGTGTGGATATCTGGATACATGGCACGCAAGTGCAAATCCCTGAGGCAGGCGCCCACGGGAAGAGAGAGCCTGTAGAAGAGAGAGGAAGGCAGGGACGCGGCGACGCCGGGGTCCACTCGGGGAGCGTGTATGCACCGCGTGAGGGAGACAGAGGGCTCTGAACAGGCCAGAGTGTGGACGGATTCGTCAGGCAGCCGTGTGGGGGACAGTTGGGGTGAGGGGCATGCATGGAGGCAGGGAAACCAGCCAGGGGCTGTACCTGTCACCCAGTCACTGACAGTTCCCCCAGGTGGCAGAGGGAAGGTGGTAAGAAGGGTTGACCTGGTGGCACCAAAGTACAACATCCCCTCCCCAGCCCAGGTGCACAGTCCTGTGACAGATGCACCCAGGTAAACAAGATGCACAGAGAGTTCAGAGGCGAAGAGGAGCAGACGGGGAGAAAGCGACAGGAACCCAAGGTGCTTCTGCTGCCCACCTGCAGGCCCCCCGCCTGGGCGAGCTCGCTCTCCTAGCCTCAGTTTGCTCTCTCTTTTTTTAAATATATATATATACTATTTATTTATTTATTTATTTTGCAGTACTGGGGATTGAACCCAGGGACATTCTACCTCTGAGCTACACCCTCAGCCCTATTTTTTATTCTTTATTTTTGAAACAGGGTCTCACTAAGTTGCGGAGGACCTCACTAAGTAGCTGAGACTGGCCGCCAACCTGCGATCCTCCTGTCTCAGCCTCCCAAGTACTGGGATGACAAGCGTGCGCCACCACGCCCGGCTCTATTTTTCATTTTTAATTGACACATAGTAAGTATACACATACATGAGCACAGTGTGACATTTCAGTACAGGTCAGATCAGGGTAATTAGCATCCCTAGTGCCTCCAACACACATCACTTCCTCGTGTTGGGAGCCTGCAACATCCTCTCTCCTAGCTGTTTTGAAATATTCCAGGCATTTTCCCATTTGTAAGATAATCGGACCTGATTCATAAGGTTGTGCTACAAGCTAGTGCTGAGCTAATGTCTGGCATAGTATCCGCGCTCAATAAATTCACGTTGTAAGAAGCCCCTGCCTTTAACCGTCTGAGTCCTGGCTCTGCCGATCCAGCTGCTGGACAATCTTTCTAAGTCCCATCACCTCTGAGCCTCTGCGTGGTGACCTGCCCGCTGAGGATGACAGCTCCTGTCTCACGGGAAGTCAAACGAGACAATGGATTTTAGCCCTCAGTAAAACAGTAGCTGGAGCCCCAGTAGAATGATCTATGAATCAGACACAGCGGTCGTTCAACTAGAGGATTTCTAAACCTCTTTCCAGCTCAATCGTCATCCCCAAACTCTTACCAAAAAAAAAAAAAAAAGCTTCAAGTTCAAGTTCACGTTTCCTGCATGAATATGAATCAGCCCGGAGCTGCAAGTGAAGGTCAGCGGAGGTGAAGAGAGGCCGGAACTCCCACCTCACCTCGGTGAACAGCACTGAACGCACGTGCGCTCTCCAAATCACAGCGCCAAGCGATTCAGAGGTGGAGGGGGACACAGAGTGTGCCCCACTTGTTTGGAGCAGAGGCTCCCTCAGCCCAGAGAGGAGCAGCGCACAAGCCAAGGTTGCACAGCGAGCTCAGACAGAGGAGAGCTGCGATGCCCCCCACCCCCACCCACCATCCCAGGCAGTCAGCGACAAAACCCACCCGCGAGGAAGGACAGAAGCAGGTGTCCTCAGTCCGGCAGAAACACCCTCAGGATGAAGAGTCAAACTGGAACGCCTTCCAGGGACAGGCAGGTTGGGTCAAAGAGCCCAACAGTCAAGCAAGGACCGAGGACCGAGTCCCTAACCTGAACACATTCAAACCAGGCAGTTTAGCCCGGCGTGGTGGCACACGCTTGTCACCCCAGTACTTGGGAGGCTGAGACAGGAGGATCACAGGTTCGCGGCCAGCCTCAGCTACTTAGTGAGGCCTCCGCAATTTAGTGAGACCCTGTTTCAAAATAAAGAATAAAAAATAGGGCTGGGGGTGTAGCTCGGAGGTAGAATGCCCCTGGGTTCCATCCCCGGTACCGCAAAAAGAAAAAAAAACGAGGCCGTTTCCTCTTCTCAGCAGTTACGCAGCCAGGGCCCTGCCGGCTCGTCCTGCACTTCTCTGCAGAGGGGCAAACAGCACTTCCTCCCCTGTACCTTTTGCAGGTACAGAACAGTGTCTTACCAAACACACCAATGTGAACGGCACCCTCACCATGCGCAAAGCCGTGCACAGTCCCTGGTGACGCACAGAAGAGTCCCCAGGCCATCGGAGCCTTCTCTGTATATCCCAAGGCACTGAAATGTCACAGCAAAAGTCACATGGTAACCCAAAACCACATTCACCATCAACACTGCACTCCTGAATCAGACCCAGCTGGCTCCTACCTCTGTTCTGATGCCTGAGATGGATACCCGGCAAGCATGCTCCTGCCCCAGGGCCCTTGCACTGGCTACCCTGGCTCCTATAACACCTTCTCAAGATAATGGCATAGCCTATTCTCTCGCTACCCTGAAATTCTGCTGAAGTGTCACTTCTTCAAGAAGTTCTGAGCCGAGCATGGTGGCGCACGCTTGTAATCCCAGTACTTTGGGAGGCGGAGACCGGAGGATCCGGGTTCGTGGCCAGCCTCAGCTCTCTCTCTCTCTCTCTCTCTCTTTCTCCTTGTCTCTCTCTCTCTCTACTTAGTGAGGCCCTCTGCAACTTCGTGAGACCCGGTTTCAAAATAAAGTATAAAAAATAGCGCCGGGGGCGTAGCGCGGAGGTAGAACGCCCCTGCGTTCAATCCCCGGTACCGCAAAAAAAAAAAAAAAAAAAGAAGTTCTGTAAACAACATCCTCGCCCACCATGGTCACCTTCTTTCTCTACTCCTGCTTAATTATCCTTTGATTACTTTTTCACCACCTGGCCAATTTATTTGTTATCCGTCTCCCTCCAAGAGTGCCAGCTCTAAGGGGGCAGGGGAGTGTGTTCTGTTCGCTGTCTCTACCTCCATTTCCTGCAAAGGACGAGATAGGAAATACTGCAGGCTCTGCAGCTGCACAGTCCCTGTCGAAAGGACCCACCTCTGCTGTGGTAGTACAGCAGGGAGCCATAAGCAATATGCAAATAAGTGGGTGTGGCCGTGTGCCAATAAAACTTTATTTAGCGAAGTCAGTGGTAGGCTTCAATTAGCTGTATAGCTTGCAGACTCCTGCCTAGACGGATGCGGCTCAGGCTCTGCCCTGCGCACAAGTCGCCTGGGGAAGGCGTACGATGCAGAGTCCAGTTCTGCAGGCTGCAGTGGGGGCTGAGACTCTGCGTTATTCACAAGCTCCCAGATCCGTGGATGGAGCTGATCAAGAAGCAGCCAGCCCGGGGCCTGGAATATGGCCAAGTCCTGATAGATGCTGTTGAATAAATAGAAGGTACCAGGAAAGCCACTCCTGACCCTGCGCAACTGGAGTGTTGCTACATTGTGTCTGTGCCCTGGCTGATACTACCCCTTGCTCAGATTTTATCTTGACCACATCACTTTCTGATGGATACAGAGAAGAAGGGGAGGCGGACAGATGGGTGAGAAAGCAAGTGTGCAGAGGGCTTACTCTATGCCACTCGCCCTGGGACCAGGTACACCCAAGTTTACCAGACACCTGGCACGGGTTCCCCAAATTGTATTCACCAGAATGGCATTTACTGTTTTATCATAAATGTCAAATAGGAGGATGGGGTTCACTTAGGAGAGGCCCAAGCTGTACGGCTAAAGGTCTATTGGTTAAATAAATGATCCCAAAGCCAGGCATGGTGGCGCATACCTGCAATCCCGGTACTTGGGAGGCTGAGACAGGAGGATCGCAGGTTCGCAGCCAACCTCAGCTACTTACTGAGACTCTCAGCAACCTAGTGAGACCCTGTTTCAAAATGAAAAATAAAGAGCTCGGGGTGAAGTGCGGGGGTAGAATGCCCCAGGGTTCAATCCTAGTACCAATGAATGAATGAATAAAAAAATAAATAAATGATGCCATGAAGATCAATTCAGCCTAGTTTCCTATTTGAAAAATTAAAATGCAATGCCTTTTTAAGTTCAACAGTAGCAACTGCCTTGATCACTTATTAGGAATTTAAAGTGCCCTGGGCACTCTGCCTAGCCCTTTATAAACTGCAACGCTGCTGCCAATGGTAACGTGGACAATGAACACAGCCCGGGCGCAAACACGCTCTCTCTAGAAGGAAGTTCACGGAACCAGCGGCGCCAGGCATGGTGGTGCACGCCTGTGATCCCAGTAGTTGAGAGGCTGTGACAGGAGGATTTCAGGTTCAAGGCTAGCCTCAGCAACTTAGTGAGATCCTGTTTCATAATAAAAAAAAAAATAAGCTGGGCGTGGTGGCACACGCCCGTAATCCCAGTACTTGGGAGGCTGAGACAGGAGGCTTGCAGGTTCGAGGACAGCCTCAGCAAGTAGTGAGACTCTCATCAACCTAGTTAGGCCCTGTTTCAAAATTAAATAGGGCTGGGGGTGTAGCTCAGAGGTAGAATGCCCCTGGGCTCAATCCCCAATACAGGAAGAAAGGAAGGAAGGAAGGAAGGAAGGAAGGAAGGAAGGAAGGAACCAGTGGTACCGGGGCCTCAGGAAGAGAAGGCAACCACCCACGCACAAGGGGGGACCCCTCCCTGTCCACAGCTTGCCCTTCTCAAATTCTGCACCATGCACTGCATCCCCCCAAAAAAATCAATTAATAAAAGGAGCCGGCACTGTCCACACCTGGTGCCGTGCTAAGCGGGGTTTTACAGACATTCCCATCATGTCTTGCAAACATACTAAAAGACAAGTCACATTCTCTCCAATCCACAGTTGGGGAAACTGAGCCCCCAGGGGGCCAAATTCTCCTTGTTCACAGCCAGGCCACAAGTATGCTGAGAACCACTCAGGCTGAAGGGCAAGGTCAGCCAGATACGTGCTGCGACCGTGGAAACCCAGGTCTGAGCGTCACGTGTGCACACGGGAGATAATCCCGGAGGCGGGGACGTCTCAGGGCCACGCATGGGTCACACGGGCGCTCCTACACACACCAGCCTCCACCTGCAGACAGCTTGGAGCAAGATGGCCAGGTGTCTCTGGCGGGCTCCCAGGCACGCCCACGGTCCCCTCTCTCTCTTGTGCCATGTCACGGCCGACAGCTGCTGAGCATCCACCTGGGACAGGTGCCTCCGCTCCCACGGGCTTCGCGCTCCCGCGTAAGAAGGTGGGCACCAGGGCAGAACTTGAATCCGGGCTCTGGGGCCACTGCCCAAGTCACACGGCAGTCGGGCACTTGCTCTAAGTTGCCGTGGAGGAACCTGACCTGAAGCCCGTCCCATCTAGCCTCCTGCCAGCCCCCTGGCTGGAGGTCGGCCCCCCGGCTTGAGGTCGGCCCCGTGGCTGGAGGTTGGCCCCCCGGCTTGAGGTCGGCCCCGTGGCTGGAGTTCGGCCCCCCGGCTGGAGGTCCCGCGGGTATGGAGACACAGTGCACGTTCCCAGGCCCCGTGCGTCGTCCTGATGCAGAGCACCAGAGCCAGCAGAGGCATGAGCAAGAGAAGGGGTGCGTCGAGAGATGAGGCCCCAGCAGGTAAACACGGTCAGGGCTGCGCCGCTTCCTGGCCACCTGCTGTGGGAAGTTACGTTCACGTCCCTGCACCTTGCTATCCAGCTATAAAAGGGGGACAGGGCGAAAGAGCCCAACTCCCCAAGTGGTTGCAAGGATGAGAGCGGATCTTGCACGCCACACTCTCCAGCACGCTCTTCAGGTCCTCAATTTGGCTAACGCAACCGGAAACAGCCCGGACAGGTACAGGGAGCTAAGCCCAGGCCAGCAGAGCCCAGAGGAACTGCGGTCCACACATCGACGGCCACCACGCCCGGCAAGGGGGCAGCATGTCCTAGGAGCCTGTCCAAGATCCCCTGGGAATTTCATTTAGCACCCAACTACTGTGTGTGTGTGTGTGTGTGTGTGTGTGTGTGTTACTGGGGATTGAACCCAGGAGCATTCTTCCTTTGAGCTATACCTCCAGCCATTTTATTTTTAATATTTATTTATTTATTTACTTATTTTATTTATTTATTTATTATTGACACTGGAGATTTAACCCAGGGGCATTCGACCTCTGAGCTACAGCCCCAGCCCTATTTTATTTTATTTTTATTTTGAAACAGGGTCTCAACTAAGTTGCTGAGGATCTCGCTAAGTTGGTGAGTCTGGTCTCGAACCTATGATCCTCCTGTCTGAGCCTCCCAAGTACAGTCCTTTTATTTTTTAAACAGGGTCTCAAAGTTGCTGAGGCTGGCCTCAAACCTGCAATCTTCCTGCGTCCGCCTCCCAAGTACTGAGATTACAAGCGTGCACTACTGTGCTTGGCTTACCTCCCCCGTGCACGCACACAAACACACGCACACACACACACACACACACACACGCTTGACAAAACACACAGTCTGAGGGACACAGGTCTCCCCCACTTTATAACTGAAGACACTGCGGCTGCCCAGAGCCCCAGAGCTGAGAGTGCTCCAGCCGCCCGGCTCCCAGCAACGGGTTCCCTCCATTT
Source organism: Glis glis (assembly GCA_004027185.1). NCBI lineage: Eukaryota > Metazoa > Chordata > Mammalia > Rodentia > Gliridae > Glis > Glis glis. The sequence continues at coordinate 69,978 of PVJS01003150.1, forward strand.
CCCCGGAGGCAGCAAGACCAGTTCCCAGCAGCTCTGCCCGGGACTGTCCACACCCAAACCCAGCGCTGTCACCACCAGCTGGGGGGACACCAGGCAAGTTGCTCCACCGCTCCGTGTCCCAGTTTCCCTGTCTGTAAATTGAGCGTCGTAATTCTACCAGCCACGCGGCCTGCCATCGCCGCGGACTAACTGGGTCACCCTGAGGAACGCGCAGGGCTGGTGCCGCCCCGTCCCTGGGCCACAGGGTCCAAGAACTCATCTGTGGGACAAACAGGTTCTTCTCTGTTCTCCCTGGTTGCCAGAAATATTACAAGTTTCAGACTTCGTCTCTCTTTCGGGAACAATTGTTCCTCTGGAAGTTCTCTGCCTTCTGCTTCCAGCTGAAGGGCAGGCTCTGTGACCCTTCTGACAGAAGGCTCCACGGCTCGCCTGGGCGTGTGCTAGGTGAGTCAGCTCCATCCATCCTCAGCCGCCTCCTCCTCCTCCTCCGCTGCCACCCCGCCCGGTCACCCCTGCCTCCCTGCCCACTCCCCGGGGAACAGCGCACTGGCTTTCATAAGTGGCCCATGGAGGTACTTGGTGTGCACAGAACTCTTCCTAAAGAGCTTGAATTAAATCGCCAGGGTCCTGAGCACAGACCGGCATAGGGGAGGAGAGGATGGCGGGAAGGGTGGTGGAGACAGTTCCTCCTAAGGGGGCCTCTGGACCCCGACTTCGCCCACCTGCTCTGTGCGTCCCACCCACCCGGCCCCATCGGCTGATTAAAAGGCTGGATCAAGTCACCTCTACGAGATGCCTTCCCTCCAAAAACAGGAGGAGCCTCAGCAGGGACAGGTAGGGCCGCTCCACCCTAGGGACCCAGCCCTTCCCAAGGCTGCCACCTTGCACGGCTGCTGAGGGTCCCCCTGGCTCACAGCCAGCCTCAGAAACCCCAGCTAGCCCGACCCACAAAACATACTGCAAACCCACCTCTTCTTACAACCCAACCTGGCCCAGCCACCATCGCCCCAGCCTAAATCCCTGGGGCAGCTCCTTGGTCCGGACTCCTCCCCGCAGCCTGTTCTGCTCCGCCAGAGGGGTCCTCCCTTGGAGCACAGCCCCCATGCCTGCCTTGCACCCCATCTCCTGCCCTCCCACTCGGCCTGACCGGTTTAGGACCATGACCAGCTGGGCCCTGGCCATCCCCATAGCCGGAGCCCTCTCCCTTCTCCTCCTGCCCAGCCTGAATGTCACCTCCTCGGGGAGGCCTCTTTGACCACTCCCTCTTCTTGCCCTGCCAGCTTTCCCATAGAGCTTACCACCCTTCAGCGCACCATTTAATTTCCCTCTTTTTATATGTATCTGTTCTCTCCCGCCAGCCACAGCAGCGGCTCCCTCCCCCCAGCAGGGTTTTCTGTTTGCTCACTGCCGCGCTCCTGGTGCCTGGCACGAGGCAGGTCCTTGCCAAAGATGAACCAAAGAGTCAGCGATCCCCGGCCACCCCAGGACACTGTCTCCTCTCCGACCCCCAAACCCTGAGCGGCCTGCTCACACCTCGCCTGGTCTCGCCTTGCCCCTTTCCCACCCCTCAGAAAGGCCCGGCACAGCAGCCCTGATGGAGACACACGAGTGCCAGCGAGACCTGCTTCCTGCCACGTGTCTAGAAAGGAAGGGGGGAGGGCTCCCCCAGCACGAAGAAGTTTTCTCACAAAGAAGCCGACACGCCTGGCCCGCTGCCCAGGGACCGCGGCTTATGTCACAACTCTGGCTTCGCCTGGGAAGGACAGCCCCGTCTGGCTTCCTTCTTCCCCTTCCTGGATACTGCTTGAAGTGAGCCGGGACGAAAGCCGAAATCCAGCAGAAAGAGCCCTTTCCACGCAATCAAAGCTTGGAGAATCTCCCAGCGGCGGGGGAGGCGGGGTTAACCTGGACAGGTGCGCGGTCCTGCTCCTCACGCTGCATAGCTCTCCGCGGCTGCCCGGGAGGAAGGGGCAGGCAGGCATTTGCCTCTGTAAGAATTCCTCCTGAGGGAACTGCCCGCAGTCTGCTTCCTGGGGGAGAGGGCCAATGTCCCGCACTGCCGAGTCGTGACTGTCCTCTAATTGAAAGGACGGCCGCCTGATGGTTTGTTTGACCATGTCCCCAGCGTATTCCCAAGCCCCAGCAAAGGGCAGATGAGAAATATAGCAAAATATCCTCTCTCGGAAATGTCTATGGAGAACACGGCTGTAAGGCCAGGACAGGGTTTGGGGACAATGGCTTTACACAGGCCGTCCCTCCGCTGGGGTATTATGGGGTCTCCGAGCTCAAGAGCTAGGGCGTATCGGAAGCCCAGCCTTGCAAAGCTACTCTGAATGAAGTCTTGTCTGGCGAAGGACCACTGGTGGTGTCCCATCTTGAAGCAGCACGGGACACCATGGTGGCACTCCTCGCAGAGGCACAGGCTCTTTCGAGATGGATAGATTGGTTCTCTTTTCCACTGATACCTACAGACCCATCAGGCCAGCGAGCTAAGGTTCCTGGGCTCCTGGGAGAGAAAGCCAGACACACACCCACTGTGCCCCGCTGCCCGCCGCTCGCTACTGCCCTGACATCCGGCCAATTCAGTCACATCCTTTCATCTCCTGGCCCCCACGTGCTCGTCAGCATGTGACTCTGTTTACCCAGTCTCTTCTGGGGTTCTCTGCTGAGTCCGTGGCTTCTAGAGAGAGGCAGGCTTTAAGCCGGGCGTGGTGGCGCACACTTGTCACCCCAGTACTTGGGAGGCTGAGACAGGAGGATCGCAGGTTCGTGGCCAGCCTAAGCTACTTAGTAAGGTCCTCTGCAACTTAGTGAGACCCTGTTTCAAAATAAAGAATAAAAAATAGGGCTGGGGGTGTAGCTCAGAGGTAGAACGCCCCTGGGTTCAATCCTTAGGACTGCAAAAAAAAAAAGAGAGAGAGAGAGAGAGGCAGGCTGCGGTTGAGGGCATGGGTAAGAGGTCCTGGAGTCCCGTGCTGTTCCACAGACCTGAGGGGCAGGAAGCTCAGAGCTCTGCCCACGAGCTCCGGGCTCTTACGTCCACCTGCCGACCTGGCATCTTTACTCAGACGCCTCGCAAGCCCTTCATCCTCTCTAGGCCCCAAAGTGGACGCAGGATCTTACCCCAAGAAAACTTCGTCATCGCTGGGCATGGCAGCACGTACCGGCAATCTCAGCCCTTGGGAGGCTGAGACAGGAGGCTGGCAGGTTCAAGGCCGGCCTCTGTTCCCGTGTGCGTGCTCAGCCTGTCCCCTCCTCAGAGAACACTTAGCTGACATTCTCCCTCTGCCTGCATTTACTCCTGTTTTACACGCTCAAAGCTCCACGTGCAGCCTGCAACTACCACTGGCATGAGTATTTAGTCGGCGTCTCTCTCCACAGGCTCCGTGAGAGACCACAACTTCTTATTCTTCCTTGTGTTTGAGTACCAAGCATGGCACATGCTCAGAAACCGCCTGTGAGGGAACCCACTTGCCGAATGGTCTACGCGAACAAGACACCTTGGGACCTGACACCCCGGGTCAGCTGGTCCTGATTGACTCTCCCGACCTGGTTTTGTGCAATATCCCAGGCGCCTCCTCTAATCCCTTTTTCTGAATCCTCTCTGAATGAGTTTCTCTCTATTCCCACCAAAAGCTTTGATTCAAACGCAGCGTCAGAGCAACCTGCAGACCAGGAGGATCCCATCCTAAACGAGGTAAGCCCGGATGGATAATGATAGGAAGACTTTGTGGGGCAAAAAGCAAATTTCTGGTGCAGCTAAGTAACCGTAGCTGACCAGGCCTCCCACCACACGAGTCCACAGGGAACTGAGTCCGGGCATTGAGAGCGGCTCCCAGCCACAAGCAGGGCTGTAGTTTGAGCAGAGCGGAGAGATCCCAGGAGCTGAAGAGGCAAAGCACACCGTCCCAGGCTACAGAAGGTTCTGGAATCTGTGGGCAAAGCATTGGAGAGGAGGAAGCTGCTTGGGAACCCTCGAGGTTCAGGACGTGGAAGGAGAGAGACTGCGAGGCTGATCAGAGAGAGGCTGCTGTGGGTGGAGAGGGGACAGAGAGACTGGCGGTGGCACAGGACTGGCATGCTGCCGTTGCAGCCCAGCCGAGTGGAGAGACCTCGCCCCACGCGTCCACGAAGGCCAGGCCGTACCAGTGAGCACAGGCCAGAGAGTCAGGGCCCCTCCGGTCCTGCCCAGCAGGGCCTAGAGCCAGTCCTCAGCCAGAGACACAGGGAAGACAATGTAAGGCTGAGCGCAGTAAGGTAGAGACCGCTCAAATCCACCCTAACAAAGCGCGAAATCCAGCCCACGAGAACTCAAGGTGATCCGTCGGTAACCGGACTGTCTGTAGGGAAAGATAACCGAACCCAGAGCCGCCGGGACAGCCCAGCGTCTATTACACTCACGTCGCAGGGCAGAGCAGAGTCAACAACTACTAGATATGCAAAGAAAGAGGAAAAGGCGACTCATCATCATCAACCACGAAAATCAATGTCTAGAAAAAAGTTCTAAGGCGACTGCAATGCCAGATACAGAAAAGGCAATTTCCGGGGTTCAGAAGTTCTTACAAACTGGGCGTGGTGGCGCACGCTTGTAATCCCAGTACTGAGGAGGCTGAGACAGGAGGGTCGCAGGTTGGAGGCCAGCCTTAGCAACTTAATGAGACCCTCAGCAACATAACAAGACCCTGTTTCAAAATAAAAAATAAAAAGGGCTGTGGGTTTAGCTCAGAGGTAGAATGCTCCTGGGTTCAATCCCCAGTACCAAAAAAAAAAAAAAAAGAAGACCTACATTTTAAGAACCACCCTTGGCGTGCTGAAGCATAGCTTATGAAGAACCAGGTTCCCATCATAGAATATTTCCACTTTAAGGCAAATACAAAAAATGGTTACATTAACTGAAATAAATATTGAAGATTCTGGTTAATTGAGCTGACTGGTGGGCACCAGTCTATAGTTTCTGGTTAACCAGATATACAATTAAGAAGAAGATTTCACCTCTAATTCTTTTGGAGAAAAAAAAAGAAAAAGAAAAGTACAGTTCTCTACTTATTTGGGGGAAAATTCCGATTAACTCAAAAGCCACGGACATAAGAGATATTGATTAGGAAAAAAATTAGGAGAAAATGCTCCTGGTTATAAAGGTTCTAAAAAGTCAGAGTACAAACTATATATTCACGATAGCATTAAGTATCTAAATATACAGTAATGGAGATTGCCAATGTTTGTGAATAGAAAAAAAGAGGCAGTGGATAAATATATCAAAATACTAATGACCATTATTTTAGGTAATGTGATTATGCATTGTTTTACATTTTCTTACTTTTGTGTATTTTACAAGCATAAACTGTTTTTTCCCTTGACTGGATGGCTTCAGAAACCTTCTGTCAGCGAAAACCTCCACAAAATTCCAGCAGTTTCCCGTTCACACAGAAAAGGGAAGAATTATCGCATACATGGATATCATTTTCATCTGCATCCGGCTCAAGAAGAGTTTTCCTTCTCAGGCCTGCATGAGCCAGCTTAGCCTCAGCTACTAATTCAGCCTCAAACTTCTCAGCCCCCCGAAGAGGAAGAGGCTAAGACTCAGACCTCTGCCTAACCAACAACCACTGGCTTCCGGAAGCCAGACGCCCGGCGAAGAACACGGGACACAGAAGCGAGAGAAATCGAGTCCATACCTGAACCACGGGGTGGCCTCCTGTGGGGGCTTTGACGGCCCCCCGGCTTCCCTCTGTCTCATAGTGGGCCCGGTGATGTGGCTTGGGCTGCACCTCGATCCGCAGCTCGTAGGAGCCTGACTGGCCGGAGAGTGGCCACTCCAGGGGAGGGAGGGATGCGGTCACCGGGATGCTGGAAGGAAGAAAGGGAACCAATCAGTCATGCGCACGGCAAACCAGAACCAATTGCCCTGTACGCTAAACGTAAATGGCCCCTTTTCCGAAAATTATGACCAGTGGGATCTGAATAAAAGACAGGATTTGAGGAGCCACAGATGGCTCAGACAAGATAGCAGGATGCTTTGCAAGGCAGAGAGATCTTTTTTCTTTTTAATTTTTGTCATATTAGGGATTAAGACCAGGGGCATTCTACCTCTGAACTACACCCCCAGCCCTTTATATTTTTTGGTTTTGAAACAAGGTCTCCCTAGGTTGCTGAGAGTTTCACTACATTGATGAGGCTGGCCTCAAACCTGGGATCCTCTTGTCTCAGCCTCCCAAGTACTGGGATGACAGGTGTGTGCCACCGTACCTGGCTCAGAGAGATCTTTTGCATGGCTTCCTCTTTCATCTTGATGGAGAAGGAATGCTGTTTCTCAATATATGGAGCAGATTTCATTGTCTGTTAATTCTAGCATGTTTCTAACTGCTGTAACTGCTCCTCTGGGAATTTTGAAGAACAGTGCCTTTCACCTCTCAAAAACACCCCTTTGGGAGGGCATTTCTCTTTTCCCAAGGGTTCATGTAGGAGAAGGAATACTTCTATGGCTATCAAGAGATCCATTAACTTGCCCTGGGACTAGAAGCAGAAACTTCTCTCTTGTTCATAATCTCCTGAAACTGTGTGGCAAATAGACCGGATGGCATCTGAGAGTTATTACAGCTAAATTATAATTAATACTGATCAAGTACTTTTTTGTGTTAAGCCCCTTTTTTTTTGTATATTCAGTAGCTGTGACACTAAAATGCCAGACTCTGTGTCACTGAGCTCTGATTTCTCACCCAGGCCAGAACTCCTAACTGCAACCCGAGCGCTCTCTTCCACTTCGCTTGGGGCTGCGAGAGGCTCACTTTAGAACCGGGTTTAGCTAAGCGCCTGCGCAGAAGCCCGTTCCCTCCCTTCTCTAGCATCACGGCACGCACGGAGGGGAGGAGGCGGAGGTGGAGGCAGCCCCTCCATCGACTCTCTGGTACCAGAGTCCAAGGTAAACACAGGGTGTATCTTAATGCTGTCCTCACTGTGCCAGCAACTCCCTGTCCCTCCTAGGCAGTGGACCGCACCCTGCCCCTCCCTGCCCAGTGCTCTCCAGGTGCCCAAAGCACCTTTATTTCTACCTTTGTGACAAAACCAAGAGGCCGCATGCCTCCGCCTGGAGCAGATGCCTCACGTGTTAACTGCTCTCACTCCCGCTGTGTTTGCAAGCTGGAATTTTTTTAAGTTTGCAAAATAAGGCCAAAAAAAGTCACTATAACCCTGTATTAACATCTCTCTTTTTTTATGGTACTGGGGATTGAACCCAAAGGCATTCTACCTCTGAGCTATATCCCCGGCCCTTTTTTATTTTTGTTTTGAAACAGGGTCTTGCTAGGTTGCTGAGTCTCGTTAGACAGCCGAGGCTGGCCTTGAACCTGAGATACTCCTGTCTCAGCCTCCCAAGTATTGGGATTACAGGCATGTACCACCGCTCCCAGCCTGTGTTAACATCTCTCTTTTTTTGTGTGTGGTACTGGGGATTGAACCCAGGGGCATTCTACCTCCAAGCTACACCCCCCAGTCCTATTTTTTATTATTTATTTTGAAACAGGGTCTCACTAAGTTGTAGAGGGCCTCACTAAGGAGCTGAGGCTGGCCGCGAACGCAGGTCCTCCTGTCTCAGCCTCCTAAGTACTGGGATTACAAGCGTGCGCCACCACACCTGACTTAGTATCTCTTAAAGCATCAAAAAATGTTAGTGAATTGAATATTCTCTGAGATATCCCTAAGTTATAACTTTGTTTGGTTCTCAAACAGGTATTTGATGTTGAGATACAATCTCAAGAATTAGGCCATGGAGCCTGCCTGGAAGCCTGCCTTTGAATTCCAGACACATCTGGGCTGTCCTCAGAAATAAATGCCGGCCGGGCGTGGTGGCACACGCTTGTAATCCCAGTACTTTGGGAGGCGGAGACCAGAGGATCCGGGTTCGCGGCCAGCCTCAGCTCGCGCACGCTCTCTCTCTCTCTCTCTCTCTCTCTCTCTCCCTCTCTCTCTCTCTCTCTCTCTCTCTCTCC